>CABFOW010003921.1:0-10816 GCA_902141385.1 Timema californicum
TATTGATGTGACTTATATTATAATGTGTTAGACTGTGACTGACTTGTGCGTGAGCGGGATCTCGGTGTAGATGTTTGGTCCCAGAGATCATCCTCATGCCATAAACATACGCACAATGGTTTATATATGATATACCCCTTGCATTTTTCTCCCCTGGTCAACAGTGTAAAATCTAACTAATAGAAAGAGTCCTGGCGACAGGTTTTGTGTAGGCTAGCTTCTTATTGGTATAGGGAGCTGGCGTCTTTTGAAAAATACTATGAAGTTGTTCCCTTTAACAATAATTGACGCAGTTATTCTTTTAACAAGAAAGATGGTATAAAAATATTTTTAGTGGTGAAATCCTTTTCACATTGTTTCTGAAAAGCACGTGTTTCTTCGTGGATGAATCTTAAAAGGATACTCTACATATATTACTTTTAATAAAATTTACCTTCATCCATGACTTTTTACATAATTTAGATTAATCCAAACCAATTTAATTATATGAACTTACTGGACTTTGTCACAATTATATTTTTGGCTTAGTCATTCTTTTCCTTCGTTTCTAAGTGATAGGAATCTTCACGGAGTATATAATTTTTGTACTTAGATTAAATTTGGCTCGTGCAAAGAGTTGTGCGGCTGAAGGGAGTGCGAGTAATTTTAAAGTTTTTATAGCATTGCATTTTATTGGCCAAAATAAATCAAATATTTCTCCAGTAGCAACGTAGAGTTTAGTTTTCTGCACATTCTCATCTAATAAGATCTTGAATATGTGTTAAGGGTGTCCTGAAATTTTTTCAAAACTTTTTAAATAAAGAGAAACATTTTTGACAAAATTCCAGGACACCCTTGAAAGATATTCAATATCTGTTGATATTAGCATGTGCAGAAAACTAAACTCTACGTTGCTACTGGATAAATATTTGATTCATGTTGGCCAAAAAATTTCAACTCTTTAAAAACTGTAAAATTACTCGCGCTCCCTTCGGCCGCATCTTAAGTAGTGAATGAAATTTAGTATTTAAATCCAAGTATTTCATCGTATGCGCAGCATTTCAGTGTTCAGTTTCGTATTGATTTTTGAACATGGCTTTTGTTTTGTAAACGTGAACAAGTGGCTAAAATGTTTACAACGAGGGCTGAACAAGGTGGCATGGGAGTATTTCCCCCAACGGAAATATTCCCCCTTACCCCAACTGGAATTAACTCCTTCCCACCCCTGCAATAAAATCCCACCTCATACATTTATTTCCCAACCTCGGATTTTCTCGAATATTGAGCGGAAAAAATTACCTTTTATCAAACTCCAAATAGCTTCTATATGCATCTAAGTGTGAAATATTTGTCAGGGGTTGCCTACAAAATTTTAAAGTTTCTTTAATGGACATCTTAATTACGCCCAAGATTTAGGTCCAAGATCACTCACTCTAAATATATTTTAAGAAAATTCTAATTTCAGAAATACCTCTCCAAATATTCTCCAAGGGCATTCAAAAAACTACTTTTTATATAGAAAAACAATCACAAATTTGCTATGAAACATAAACTCAAATAAGTCAGAACTAGACATAAAAAAGCACAAGTACGCTAAGTTGAAAACTATGAGTTGTTTATTTATATATGTGGCACTGAAATAAATCTCATAGTGTGTCATAGCTCAAAAAATATATCAAATAATATTCTCTTTTATTTTTGGCAAAGTTGACCAATGAATGGGTTTTTTACCCGACTCGGTAGCCGCATTGTCTAACGTGCTACTCTCATGTTACTAAAATACCAAGACCCCTTCCCCATAACAAGTGCAAGTACACATTAAGATGGTGTTAGATCACGGTTCACCTAAATCAAACAAGCACACCATGATCACGTTAGACTAAAAGTTATAGACTATCTACCGTCGAAAAATACAAAAAATATTATATATTCAAACTAAAACATTCAAAGAACACAAGTAAAATTTCAAAATGAAATAAGAACTGGCTTAATTAAGAGTGACCGCCTCTGTGGTCTAGTGGTCTGAGTATCTGACTACAGATCCAGAGGTACCGGGTTTAAACCCTGGCGCTTCCAGATTTTATGTGATACAGTGGGTCTGTAACGGGGTCAACTTAGCCTCATGAGGTTAAATGAAGAGCTACTTGAATTTAAAAAAAAAATAGCTGCTCAGGTCTATAAAGCCGTGTTTGAGGGTTGGAGGTATCATTGTGCTGACCAGCACACCACGAGAGTTGGCACCAAGGCCCCCTTCAGAGACCGCTTTCAGCTTCTCCGTTAGCAAATTCTATAGATAAAGGCGGGGTTTCACACACATCCACAGAATGGAAGCGTTGCTAACGGTCTAGGTGGTGGCACCAAGAATGGCTGTGTGTGAAACCTTCCATTTATCTCTAGAATTGCAAACGGATGCGCTACGATGGCCATTAGCAGCGCCACCGAAGTGGCCCCGTCCGAAGGGGGCCTAATTCGTCAACCAGTCGGCAGCCACTCGGTAGGTATAGCCCCGCTTGTGGGATGATGACATGATGCTACTTTTTATTTTAAGTAACTGTAACTTATCAAGTTGGCAACAAACGTAAAGGACTAACGCCTGCTAATCGATGATTTTGGAGAGGGTGGTCTGGACCCCGATGACCCTCTCCCGTTGGGCACGTAACTGTCCGAAGGGAAATTTCAAATTGACCAATAAATTACATTTAATTCCTAGATACCCTCTTCGTTAGTTGAATGGTCTAATGCGTCACTATCGCAGTAAACTGGACTGCCAATAATGATGAGCTTGAGGTTCGAATCTCGGTTGGGTGTACGGAAGGGGGTTTTTCCTTAAGGTTTTCCACTCTCCCTCTACGCAAATGCGAATACACTTCCTCTAATAATAACTTTACTCTTCCCTAACCTGTTAGTGTAATTAGTACAATTGGGTATAATCCGAACAGGTATTAAGACGCGGTGCCAATATATAAATAATTCCTAGATGACAAAATGTGTACATCATCTATAAAAACATTTGATGTATGATTAATTTTACAGGTTCATCGGAGCACCTAATAATAAGAAAATCGATAATGTCCATTGGAACCGAAGAGGAATCAAGTTGGTGGAGCTCCACCTTAAATCAATCATTTAAACTTTAAAGGGCCACAATTTGAAGAAAATATCGGCTTCTCTTAGTAAACCACACCTAATATATTGGAAAAAAACTGATTCTGATAGTTGATATTGATTATTCT
Source organism: Timema californicum (assembly GCA_902141385.1). Taxonomy (NCBI): domain Eukaryota; kingdom Metazoa; phylum Arthropoda; class Insecta; order Phasmatodea; family Timematidae; genus Timema; species Timema californicum. The sequence continues at coordinate 3,213 of CABFOW010003921.1, forward strand.
TTTCAGTATGTAGGAGGAATAGATAAAACTATGGACACTGAAGAGAGCTAGAATGTTTTGTTTGGGAATAGTTCTCATTCAAACGTAAAAGTTTCCACCAAATACATTTTCAATTAATTATTAACTATTCAAATATTTACGATAATATATATGTATTTGTAAGCACACGGCCTAATTTATAAGAACTTTTTATATAATATTGTGTGTTATGGATTGCGAGTGACAAAACGAGTGTTGCAGGTAGTTGTGATTAGTCTATAAACAAATATAATAGAGTAGCTGACCAAATAAACATTGTCAGCGCTCCTTAGTCAGAAACGATGCCAGAGAGCAGGATATAATGTATTAAATCCAGCCATCGGGGTTGACTAAGCAACATCACAGTCTAGGGGTCAATCTGCCCAATTCGACACTACGTGAGCTAGGACGCCAGTTCATCAGTATTCGTAGAAGAAGGCTACCACTCGATCCCAAGGTACCAGGGTCCGGAGACCATGTAGAGACCACCTAAGAGTCAGACAGGCCATTGGATATTCCTAGAAACACCTTGTTTTGTCACTAGCTTCCTAATTTTATTTAAGTTCTTTCATTCTTATATTATTTTCAACATCACATTTTTAATATAATATTAATACTAATAACCCTCTTTAACAACCAAGTCTAACGTCAATCACGAACCCACACTAGTATAAACAATCAATCACCTTCCCCCATTCCTCGCCCCTCCTGGCCGATTCAAGGCAGAACTCATTGGGACAAAGGGGAAAGTAACATATTTTATATTTTACTATGGAAAAATAAAATTGATGATACAATACAAAATACCTGGCACATTAAGGTTTTAGTATGGGTCATTATTCGACTTTTATCCCTTATATAATCATTTATTAACAGTAAAAGAGTATTATTACTTTTTAGTATATGATTAATAAAATATAATTTTGTTAAAATATATACATATATTGTAATGCCACTGATTTGACCCTAAAGAATATTTGAAAGCATTGACAATATTCTCCTCTTAATTATATATATATATTATTTTACTTAAATTTTATATTTTATTACTTGGCGTTTAAAGCACATCTTCTTCTAAACTATTCAGATATGATAGTTACCAGACTCTAACTAGGATATTACTAGTTATTTCTTGTTTGTAAGCTCATGCCCTGAAGTTAGGAGGCATCAGCTACTGTCACTAACTTCAGTGTGTGACGTAGAGTTGAGTCAAAATTGCAATGTAAAAGTCTTAAAAACTAACTTCCTGCTCTCGAACAACCCATAATAATGTAGATGTTCAATTTGAGGCAGTGTCCGGTTCTAGGCCATTCTGTATCCTTCTATACGTTTTCGCGAACTAAACATTCTAGTGAGCTCTATTGAACTGAGATATATATATCACGGGTGGTGCAATTTCAGAGCCCACTTTGATGTCAGTCATTGTCACTGACATACGTGTGCTCGGCTCTCGTGCAACATGGTCATTTTTCAATACAAGTATCAATAATTATCATTGAATAAACTAAAATCAACTTTATTTGACGTTATTTATTTCTATCACCAAAAGTGAAGCCCAATGTAGGGGAGTAATAATAACTATTACGTAAGATAGCAATAGCAACGTAGACCCATAGCAATATACTTCGAAACATAGGGTCATTAGCGGCCCAACGTGGAACCAGCTAATTAGTGACGTTGCCCTTGGCATCCAAACGAGGGGCCCGTAACGAGAGGGCTACAAATGGCTCCCAACGTAGAGGCAGTTACAAGAAAGTTATAAACAGCAGCACAACGAGGGGTGTTACAAATGACATCCCAACTAGGGGAAAGACATGGAGATGTTATAACATATATGTATATGTATATATATATACATACATATATACATATATATCTCTAAATATACATACATATATGTATATATATATATATATATAGTAAGAGCATAATTATTTTAAGGTTTATTCTGGCAGGGGGTTAACCTGCGCTTGTACATTTCTTTGGAAGTCAAGAGTGTTGGGTTGCCATCCTGCTGATAATAGCATATATCTCATATAGATTGCATCCTGTTGACGAGCGAGCACGGTGCGACCGATGGACCTTCCTGGCTGGTGGGAGATAGAGATCAGCAAGTTTAGGTGATATAATAACACCTTGTTTAATGTTTGGAGCCATGCTGAGTGCATGCGGGTCAGTATCTAGCAACAACTGACTAAACAGCGAAATAAAATGAAATCTGGTGGTTCACCCCCACCGGAGGGTCAATCGCGGGTCTAAAGGAAGGTTCGCGGGTCCCGCTATCGTGCCTGCTCCCTCGTCACGGGAGATCTAGCCGCCCCTCGGGGTCCATCCCAACCATGTAACTCCCTGCTGTGCCCCGGTAGTGCTGTAGTTAAGGTTGGCTATTGGGCACCCAAAAAAAGAGTAGTGACCTTATAAAGTGTTGTCAGAAGTAGAATCGGGACTTTACAATATGTATATTTGAATTAATTGTAGAATATTTAGTCATGTGAATACTACCGTGCCACCCCTATGAAGATAAATTAAAGCCACATGTAAGTGTAATCGGCTACATCTGTGCTTGTGTGGCAGTTTCAAATATAGAAAATGTGCTACCTTAAATTTGACGATTCACGGCACTATCTTAAACGTACATTCCAATTTAAAGGTAATTTACTTGAATTTCCGGCGGATCCGAGTACAACCCCTATGTGTGTTATCACCACCATGTGTGCTGGTGTGGCAATTTCAAATACTGAAGCTGTAGCATTTTAAATTATCGTAAGATATAGAACGTGTGTCTCCTTAAATTAGACTATTCATGACGTTATTTAAAATATAAATTCCAACTTAAAATTTATCTTTTTCAGATTTCCGGGAATATCCAGGGTTCTATCCCCAAGGTGAAACAGTTTCTATATATATTGTATATATTGTATATGTATATATTGTATGTATTGTATATATATATATATATATATATATATTGTTCATATATATATATGAACAATTTGTTTTAAATCTCAATTATTTTATTGTGTCATTCAATGGTTTGGCCGCATGCATGGCCTATTGGACTAGATCAAAGTAAGTCAGTGTTCACTACTAACGTTTAAATGGTTTTTACTTGAATTTATAAGCTGACATCATTAGTGGGAACATAGACTAAACAACAGCGACTCCTAATCTCGTTTACTGATGATTAGAATTATTCATCCTAACTTCAATACATCTGTAATATTTAGGTAGCAGTTGGAATATCTTGACCCTAAGCTTTATTGTTTAAAAAGTAGACAAACTTGTATAGGTGCCAATAAACCAAATTTCAAGGTTTGGCGTGTGTATTTTTGAAAATATAAAATAGTTATTGATGATTTAATCCACGAGGCCAAAAAATATGTGCACTCTCATAAGTGTAGAGTAAGAATGTAAAAAAAAATATATTTGAAAAACATATTTGGAACACACATAATAATTTTTTTAATAGGTTCTCAATTCCTCGTCAACTAACGGCAAGGAAAATGTGAGCCTAACTTCTTAAGCCAAGCAGCCACTATTCTTAGTGATATGTAAATTACTAAAATATAAACATATTTAAAACCTATTACTTATTGTAACTTTTGTAACTTAATGTAACATAATTACAGAACAAAAGGCAGTGCGGGCCACAGATATTTATGGCTTGTTCATTCAAGATGCCGGAACCATCAACTTGGATTCGTTTGAACGAAATGTGCTAATACCCAATGTTTAAACTTTATAATAAATAGTCAACACTGAAGTACACGTTATTTGTTTTGGGAATAACCCAGAGTGCGCGTGTGTATAAAAGTGATATCTCGTCATGTACACCCAACATTCCAAAACATCAACACACGATTTATGTGAATGTTCAGCTCTTTATACAAAGTGTTTGTTTATCTTGATGACATAATTGGAAAGGAGGGAGTCCGAACATTAGTATAAACTAGTAGTAAACTAAGAGTTGGGGGTTAACCCATACTTTCATACCTAAACCTTCCGACTAACCAAACATCACACTGTACACAATTTTATTTAAGCAACCTCTTTACAAGTCCATCACTATATTGTTCCTTTGATCTCCCATCAAAAAGCGCCATCATGGCAAGTGGCCCACTTAGGAGATTACAAGAAGCAACAAATGAGAGGGAAATTAATCCAAAAGACATGTCTCTAATTCAGTAATGTAGATATACATAATTAGTGGGAATTAGTGAATGATGAAGAGGGCCAAGGGTGAAGGAGAAGGGGGGGAGGGGTGATAGGTCAAGTTAATTAGAAATATTCAAACACCAAACATAAAATGTATGAGACTACACTGTAACATTAAGGCCTTTTCAAGTTTGTGTGAACAATCTATTGGTGAAGCAATTTGTCTTAAAGAAAATTCGAGTGTATTATTTTTTTATTTTTTTATAAACCTATTAAAATGATTTGATAACATAACATATTTCATATTTGATTCTTTTATAGGTTTATGGGTCATCCTTCAAACAAAAGAAAAGATATGGTCCATTGGAATCGACGTGGGATAATCTTAGTAGGGACCCACTTGAAAACTATACTTTAAAGTGGGGCGATTGGGGTGATCGCACCTCCCATTCATAATGAATAGCTTTTATATGAATACAAACTTATTTTAGTAATGTATATATACTGTACATATTTTCTTTTTTCTGTGACAGTAAATTTTAGTATTATGTTGTTTTCTTGTGTTAAAATTACAAATATGCTTATCAATATTGTGGTTTTATTAAAATTCATTTTATTATGATTATTATTATAGCTAAAATATTTATTTTCATAATTTAGCAATTTCATAAATATTAGTTAAATATTATATTTATACTTGAGGACCCTGAAAACCAATGACCCTTCCTGACTACAATATTTGTATCCATCCTCGCTTAAGAACACAATTTGTGAGGAGAAAATGTTGGACAAATGTGTATTTACAGTAGTTGAAGAAATCTTATCAGAAAGTGAATTGTCAATGTATTGATTTGTTTTATTTATGGGTGCATACATTTAATTTGGGTAACATTTCGTTAGTTGCAATCTATCTATTGAATTAAATTTAATTAAAATGGGATGAATCATAAATGTAACATATAATTTGAACCTATATCACCAACAGAGTTCTCTCAGTTCCATAGTGTTTCACTTTAGCCTGACCCTTATATAGGCATACACAATAAGTCGACAGCCCTACCAATAAAACTGACGATCTTTGATTAACCTCAAATATCTCATTGCTAGGATCGCTGGTGTTTTACGACACCAGAAAATATTGCTCTGATAGCCTATGTTATTTTAGGCAGGGCTCCGAAATTGGGGGGGAGGGCGGGGTTGCTCAAGCCCCCCGTTTCTATTTTGTAGGGGCTTGGACTATATGAATGGATTTTCCTTCTAATTGTGAACGTGACAAAAATTCTGGACTAGACGCTGGAGCGTCTTAAACATAAGGCTATTTTAGAAAGTAAATCCATTCAGTCCCGACTTTAAGGCCTTATAACTCGAAAACAAGGACGAGAAGGGATACTTATAATTATATGGGGTGAAATAGAAAAGTTTTCTGTATGAAAACCCAGCATTGTTGGCCATTTTATTCAGTAAACTCAATCATCTCTTTCTTTGAGGCTCTCTCTGCCATTTCTTGTTTAATGCTGTACTACCCTTGGTGCCTACTGCCATCTCTGTTCAAAATATGAACTTTATTTTATGCGAGTTCAATTTTTTTAAATTGTGTCTACTAGAATCGGTTTGGTTATAGTGGATGTAGAATAGCTAGGTCCAGTCATTTGTTTTATTATTAGTACATTTTATTTACATTTATTTAAGATCTTGAAAACTAACCCATTAAATTAGTTATAAATAAATGTATGTAGATTTAATTTTGCGATTTTGATCATGTTTATTTTGTGCGATGTCTAAATATTGAAAAAAATAAATACATATTTCTGTAAGTTAATTTAATTCCATGACCCATGGCCACATGTGGTAGATTTTGAGGGCAAACCATCCTAACGTGATCCTGTTTATTTTATGCAATATCTAACTAATGAAAATAACATGTATTTATAAGTTTTATTTGGCACTGTGTCTTACTACCCGTTCGGTTTGTACACTTAAGTACTTATTACACTAATGGGTTAGGTATTTGGAAGGTTGAATTTAGAGGAAGTAAACCATCATTTGCGTGGAGGGAGAGTGGAAAACGATTTATGAAAAACCACCCCCAGTTCACCCAACCGAGATTCGAACTTGGAACTTTGTATGACTATGGATTAATTGCACCACGCTTTGGGCGTCAATTGTAACACTATGGAATCAATCGCCCCATATTGGGCGTCGATTGAAACACTACGGATTAATTCCCTAATATAAGAATGCTGTGATAATTTATAGGTTGTCTAAAGCTCCGTGATCGAGCGCCTATCATCACGGTACGGAAAAGATACCGTTTAACCAGCTGTCTATAGCCCCGTGTTCGAGCCCTAATTAAATCGGGATATTAATAGAATTGAAGAAAGATAACTGTTGATCGCTGTTTATTCACACATGGTTTATTTAAATGACACCTGTTAATTAGTATACATATTCCAATTAAATGTTTAAATCACCGCACACTTGTGATATTAATGTAAGTTATTTTATTCTGTGTTAGACTGACTGCGTTGTGCGTGGGCGGGATCTCGCTGGAGATGTTTGGATCCCGGAGATGGCTTAAACATACGCACAATGGTTTATATATGACATACCCCTTGCCTTTTTCTACCCTCATCAACAGTGTGAAATCTATCTAATAGAAAGAGTCCTGGCTACAGGTTTTGTGAAGGCTAGCTTCTTATTGGTATAGGGAATATGCGTCTTCTGCCAAATAGGCCCTACTGCGAAGTTGTTCCTTTTAACAGGACGTGACGCAGTTATTCTTTTAACAGGAAAGATGGTATAAAAATATATTTTAGTGGTGAAATCCTTTTCATATTGTTTATGAGAAGCGCGTGTTTCTTCATGGATGAATCTTAAAAGGATATTCTACATTCATTACTTTAAATAAAAATTACCTTCATCCAATACTTTTTACATAATTTAGATTAATCCAAACCAATATCATTACAACTTCCCATCCTCAGCAGTCTAGCTCAACACAAAACTAGCACGTTACGGTATAGCTAACTACGCCACCGAGGCGTGTATATTTCTAAGTTAATTTAATTCCATTGCCCATGGGGTCATGTGATAGATTTTGTGGGACAAATATGTACTTCTAGTCTGGTGAAAGTTGTGTGTGATGATTTTAGGTAACATAAATTATTTTAAACCAAGTTGATAGTTAAATAAATCTTTTCTTCCTGTGCACAAAGATCATGTATGACCTTATTTAACCCCATTAATTCTCAAGAGGGGACTGAATTGTATCCATTCGGAATGGTATCCATTCCGATAGTTTTGTAAAAAACTGCTTTTGTGAAAAATCGGAATTGTATCCACTGGAATTATATCCACTAAAACTGGAATTGTATCCACTCGGAATGGTATCCATTCCGATAGTTTTGTAAAAAACTGCTTTTGTGAAAAAT
>CABFOW010003921.1:12737-37098 GCA_902141385.1 Timema californicum
AAAACTATCGGAATGGATACCATTCCGAGTGGATACAATTCCAGTTTTAGTGGATATAATTCCAGTGGATACAATTCCGATTTTTCACAAAAGCAGTTTTTTACAAAACTATCGGAATGGATACCATTCCGAGTGGATACAATTCCAGTTTTTGTGGATATAATTCCAGTGGATACAATTCCGATTTTTCACAAAAGCAGTTTTTTACAAAACTATCGGAATGGATACCATTCCGAGTGGATACAATTCCAGTTTTAGTGGATATAATTCCAGTGGATACAATTCCGATTTTTCACAAAAGCAGTTTTTTACAAAACTATCGGAATGGATACCATTCCGAGTGGATACAATTCCAGTTTTAGTGGATATAATTCCAGTGGATACAATTCCGATTTTTCACAAAAGCAGTTTTTTACAAAACTATCGGAATGGATACCATTCCGAGTGGATACAATTCCAGTTTTAGTGGATATAATTCCAGTGGATACAATTCCGATTTTTCACAAAAGCAGTTTTTTACAAAACTATCGGAATGGATACCATTCCGAGTGGATACAATTCCAGTTTTAGTGGATATAATTCCAGTGGATACAATTCCGATTTTTCACAAAAGCAGTTTTTTACAAAACTATCGGAATGGATACCATTCCGAGTGGATACAATTCCAGTTTTAGTGGATATAATTCCAGTGGATACAATTCCGATTTTTCACAAAAGCAGTTTTTTACAAAACTATCGGAATGGATACCATTCCGAGTGGATACAATTCCAGTTTTAGTGGATATAATTCCAGTGGATACAATTCCGATTTTTCACAAAAGCAGTTTTTTACAAAACTATCGGAATGGATACAATTCCGCTCCCCCAATTCTCAAATATGAAATGTGTAGGCCTATATGGGCCTGTAATGAGCAAAAATCTAAATGAATTAATATCAATATATGTAAATTGTGTTACAATACCGGCCAAATCTAAGTAGATCTGGTCCAAAACTGACCAGATCTGAGCAGATTAGATTTTTCCACATGTATGGTAAGGATTATGTTTACTGTAACTGATGGATACATCTTCCTTTAATTCTCATCCCGAAACCTCCCCTCCCCCCATGGCAAAAGTGTATCCAACCTCAACTTATACCAACCTATAACAAGTACCAATTTAGTCTTCCTTGCTTTATTTTATATAATTATTTACATGTTTGGCTTCCTTTTCTATGACTACTTTTTTTTAGCACCTCGTCTTACTCCATTTTCAGGTTTTACGTTGCTAACCTCATTATATAAGTGTACTTTGGGCCTTACCTAGGATGGGAACTATATAGGCCTGTTTGGTGTACAACATCCACGCCTAAAAATATTAATTATTATATTCCTGCTCAATGTGTAGGTTAGTAAGATTTATTTTAATTTAAATTCTAATAAATTTCTTCAATGTCCATACAAATTTGTAAGTACCAATAAAGTTAATTTTGAGTTTGGTTAGGTTTAACTATTAATTCAGTAGGTTACAAGCAAGATTTTAATTGTTAAAAAAAAGTTTTAAAACCAGTTATGCTCTTTAGATTGACGGACTTTTGTTTTAAAATAAACCATGTCTATTTGAGATGCGAGAAATTATTAGTGTGGACTCTATGAACACATTAAAGTTGTTTTAAAAGCAAAGTAAATGTTAAGAAAAATAAAAAAAAATGTTTATTTTATAATACAAGTTTGTTAATCAAGAAAGTAGGCCTACAATTTTTGTGGAAGATTCCCTTGAACACTTTTAACGTGTTTAGCCATTTTAAAGATGTTACTTTATAGGTTTTTAAAGTATTTTCTGATAGCTTACACAGTAGAACCTTTATAATCCAAACTAATTGGGACCGGGGGTGGTTCGGATTATCAAGTATGTATTTTATTTTATAAACAAGACTAATAGAATACAATATAATAGGTTACACTACAATAAATGTGTTTTAAATTTATATTTTTTACTAATATCGAGGATTAAGATGCAAAAAGATAGGCTGGCTAATATTTTTATAACAAATCTAATCACCAATTGATAATAATACATCTGTATTATGACTTATTTTACTTTAGATGAATTTGTATTACCAAACGTTCAGACTATAAAGGTTATATTGTTGTTCTAAAACAAACTCTTTTGGAAAATCTTTGTTACCGCCCACACTACTACCTCTTAGCTACGGTCACATTAAACTAAAAAGAAGGTGAGGGTAAGCTACACAAAGTAATAAAGAAGAAAGACATTAGCAACAATTTTGTAACCATATGAAAGTTTTATTTAAAATAATAACAGTTTAAACAAAAATTTACACGACCTCAAAAATCCATCAGGTGTTGTGTTGAAAATCATATTAAACAAATGCGCAGTACTATCATGCGAATGTTTCCAAACATGAAACATGTTCTTAAGTCAACTAGGTCAGTCTGGAAGAGACCATCACTCGATCCAACAACACCATGTCAGTTTCACAACAGTGAATATTGACAAAACAACCTAAAGTGTTGACTATCTGAACAAATTACTTTATAAATGTCTAGTCAGACATGTATTGATTACAAAAAGAAAAGAGCCTAATGGGCATATTTGAAATTGGTACGAAAGTGGTTTGCTACGCTACATTGAATACAGAAAAAAAGAAAGAAAAAAATGAAGTTAAATTTAATATCGTACGGATATTTCGGGGAACACAAGAGTTTGGCTTACAGACCATAGGCCAAACTCCCACGGGACTATTAAATGTTGACATAACTACGGACGTTAACAAGATCCCTACTTGTTAATAAAAGATATATAACATATAAAAGAACTCTAGATAAACCTCAATTAAATTCAATTTAAATCATTTGGAAAATATTCTAAGTAAAAATCAATCCATTAACAAAATTTTACGTTACTTCACTAAATAATTCAAAATAAAAAACATCGTCAAAAGATGAGTTTACATTAACAGTTAAATACAGACAATTTAAATTAAATACTTCTAGCAAAAATTATTTCAAAAAATATGTCAATCTGATATATTCAGTGACCTCACTGACACTAGCGCCTAATTGGTGGCAAAAAGGAAATAGGTGTCTCATTACAAAATTTAGTATTACAAAGAATATTAATTTTGGCAAATAGTTTACGTTGACTATTCAGGTTTATTCCAATAAATACATTACTTTAATTTCAAATTTGAACAAGCCATAGTTCAAGTCTACTAAAATAATATCGATGAAATAAATATATAGAGAATACGAAAACATCCTGAAAATATCCAAGTCCAGGGCCGGACTTATCCTGACGGCGTCTAATACAATAGCCTAGGACATGACTTCTCATGAAGGCGTCCAATTTAATAGTCGATTCGTCTTCAGATTCACCGGGCTTAAATAGTGTTTCTAGTCGTCTGGGGTTGAAACGGGGTCGGGGGGGTTGTCGATATACGTCGGTGACATCCCATAGACCATTTCGATGGATGAAAATCAGCACGTATACCATCGATCAAGCTTGGATTGACTGGCCTCTCTTCATCACGTCCACCAGTGTTGACAAAATATCTTTTTGACCAGAGCACCAGTGACGTACACACATCACGCGCTGTCTAAGTGGAAGATTTGGTAGATTCCGTCTTGCCCGCAGGGTGGCAAGTTAGTCGTAATTCCGGTACTGTTGTGAGCGTCATTCTTGAGTCCCATTGGAATAATATTGACTCTTAGGCCTATTTTACGCTAGAGAAACATCTTGCTGTGGCATGCTACAAATGGCGACATCATGCGACAGTCTATTTTACGCCGAGGCAGCATTGTGCTGCAGTATTTGAATATTTTTGGTCTACTTGATTGATTAGAACAGTGGTTCCCAACCGGGGGTACGCGAGAGGCCGTTGGGGGGTACGCGAAAAGAAAACGGTAATGGCGGCCACCAGCTAAAAATAAGAATTAAAAACATATGAAAAAGAATTTTAAAAAGTAGGTAGAGGTTTTTACTAATATTGTCAGTTGTAATATTGGCCTCCATATCATTAAAATCTTCTATGAAAGAGGGGTTGAGTCCGCTAGAAGGAGCGGCCTTGCCTCCTCCCGCCCACGCCGCTGAGAAAGGTTAAGGGGCTGTGTCCGCTGGAAGGATCGGCCTTCCCTCCTGCCCGCGCCCAACCCCTCGCCTACATCCCTCCGCTCAGGATTGGCGCTTTCCTTCCTCGCGGCTCACCCTTCCTCGGTCTTTTAGACTTGATAATTGACGCGTGCCGGGCTGTGCATAAAAACAAAGAATAAATTAGTGTTGTGTTTAACTTTTGTTGTGGTAGTTTGTATTGAGTCGTATGCTTGTTATTGCTATAATAATACGTCAATTTTTCTACCAACTACCTACTAATCACGTGATTTACGCTATGGATCAGTGGCTAAAAACTGGATCTGTGCGGAAGCGGAAGTTGACTGAAACAACAAATGAAGTGCCGTGCACATCATTCGACACTGATTGGACCAACAATACGACACCACAACAGGTACAAGAACCATTGCCAGAGCATGTGAGTAAACAAACTGCAGTTTCTTCTTATTCTTCTTCTTCAGAGGGAATAATAACCAAGAAAAGAAGGTATTTGGACAGCTACATTAATTACGGGTTTTCATATATAGGAGAAGAGGACTGCCCTAAGCCCCTCTGTGTTGTTTGTGGGGAAGTATTAAGCAACGGTTCAATGAAGCCTTCTTTGCTCACACGCCATTTACATACCAAACATCCCGAGCATAAAGATAAAGATGCCACGTTTTTTCTACGGTTGAAACTTCAGAGTTCTGTAAACGTTAAAAAACATTTTGAATCCACCAAAAGTGATTCATTCAAAGCTACCGAGGCCTCCTACTACATTAGCTATCGTATTGCGAGACGAGGTAAAAACCACACCATTGGTGAAAATTTAATTTCACCGTGCCTCAAAGATGCTGTCAGATGCATGCTTGGAGAGGAAAGTGCTCATAAAATGAGCTTAATACCTCTCTCAAATAACACGGTGTCTCGAAGAATACGGGACATGTCAGACGATGTTGAGAGCACAGTCATAAGTCACGTCAAAGTTTGTGATTTTTTTTCTATTCAAGTCGACGAAAGTACCGACGTTGCGCAATATTCTGTGCTACTTGTAATTGTTAAGTACTTGAAAGACTTAGAATTTGAAGAGAATCTCCTTATTTGTCACCCAATGAAGGGCCGTACGACTGGTAAAGACGTATTTGAAGCAATTGATCACTATTTTGTTGAAAAAGGAATTCAATGGTCAAAATGCGTTGGGCTCACCACAGATGGAGGAAAATCCATGGAAGGTTGCTACTCAGGTCTTCGTGCGCGCGTGGCAGAAGTCGCCCCAAAAATGAAATGGACGCACTGCTGTATTCACAGACAGAGCCTCGCGTCGAAACCTTTGCCTCCAGATTTGAAAAACGTTCTTGATGAAGCGGTCAAGGTTGTCAACTTTATCAAGGCAAATCCTACTAACTCCAGGTTGTTTAAATTACTGTGTGAAGACATGGACATCATTCACAACACTTTACTTTTGCACACCGAAGTTAGGTGGTTGTCCCGGGGTAAAGTCCTGACGCGGCTGTTTGAACTTCGACACGAGGTAGCCCTATTTTTGGAAGAGCATCCTTTTAAAAATCTTGGATCCAGGATTCATGATTTTGAATGGTTACAAAGCCTTGCATACCTGAGTGACATTTTCCACCAGATTAATAAACTCAATCTTTCACTTCAAAAAAATTGTAACATTTTTCAAGTTGTCGACAAAATTGAATCCATGAAGAAAAAAAATTATTTTTGGGCAAAGTGCATTAATAAAGGACAGCCTGAAGTGTTCGAAACACTTCACGATTTCTTGTCACAAGCCGAGCTAAATTTAACAGTCGGTGATAAGATAATTGAGCACCTGGAAGGATTAAAATCCTCGTTTGAAAAATATTTTTCAAAGCCGGAAATGGGAGATCGGTGGATATCTAATCCTTTCAAAGAAGAGTATTTTGAACTTGCTTCATTGTCGATTCCTGAAAAGGAGAATTTGCTAGAGCTCGCATCAGATACCACTCTGAAGAACCTCTTCAATGGTGGAATGGTGAATCTAGTCAGCTTTTGGACTCGTCGTGGTGACGAATACAGTGAACTTTCTAGAAAAGCAATAATGTTTTTGTTGCCGTTTGCTAGCACGGAGCTTGTTGAACGGGCGTTTTCTTCGTATACTTATATAAAAAATAAATATAGAAGCAAATTAGACGCAGCTCCGGATTTGAGATTGTATTTATCCTCTTTTGAGCCTAATTTTTCAAAACTATGTAACTCAATACAGTCCCAAATATCACATTAATTTTTCATTTTTCCAATCTTTGTGTTAATTTGTTTGCTTACTTCAAAAATAAAAAACTATATGATGGAAAAAATAGACCATTTATTTTAATTCAACATATACCTTTTTGGAGAAATTTTCGGAATCTGTAATAGGTGAAAAAATTAAGGGTGGGGGGTGGAGGGGGATGGCCGGAGGATTTGGGGTAGGGGGTACGCGGAAAGGAACCAAGCCAGCTGGGGGTACGCAGTCTGAAAAAGGTTGGGAACCACTGGATTAGAACATCGCAGGAAAATGGTTTATCAAGTAATTTTAGCAGCAGCTTATTTACAAGTCCATGCAACTAAAAATCAACGGAAAAAGAAACGATGGTGGAAAAGAAAATTATTGCGAGATGGCCGGCTTAGTTTACTAACAAAAATAAAATCAGATGATGGTGTCTTATTTCAAAACTTTACAAGAAAGTCTAATACGGACTTTGAATATTTACTGCAGTTGATTACACCACACATTCAAAGAGAGGACCCTCATTACCAAGATAGTATTTCGCCAAGATTTTGACTAGCTATCACATTACGATATCTTGCTACGGGTGACTCATACAAACCTCTTATGTACTTATTCAAAGTATCATATTCTACTATTTCCCTCATAGTACCAGAAGTATGCGAGGCTATGTCATCTGTATTGAAAGATTATGTAAAGGTAAGAAATAAAAATTATTACCTTGGTTACATAATTATATCTCTATTTTTCAATAAAAAAAACTTTTACAAACTAAGACTTAGCAGAGTAAAATGTGTTAAGAATTAAAAATATCGTCGAAGGTCATTCGATTGACCAAGATATTCCACCAAAACAGATTGACTATCATTATTACTATCCTGATTTATTTCTATTGGGATATAAGGATTTTCCAGTACCGTTGGTAATGTTTCGGATATTGCTAATGTATATTGATGGTCATGATATGTAGATAGACTAATATCTGAAGTACTCGGTGATGGTATCACTATTGGCTCGGGGGTTAATATTGGTGTCCTATTTGTAACAATCTGTTAATTGCCATTTAGCCCCAAGGCTGCTTTAAATAAAACATCACCAATAATATGTTTGGCATATGTCTGAGATATAGGTGAAAGCTTTCTTAATTCGTTCCCAACATATTCTCCATAAATACTGTAATCATCTCTCTCTGCAGAATTTTTCATAATATGGTATGCTTCTTCTGCTCTTCTTTAATTCTATGTGTGGGATACGAGATTACAAGATATTTTTTTCTTTTTACTTGATTTATCTTCAGCTGTGCCATCTTGGGATGTAAATGTTGATGTGCTGGTAGGGGGACGCATGTTTGCATTCATATCTTCCTCAGGATTAGTCTTATCATCACTGTTTAGATTTGTATTAAAAATTACATTTTCATTCTGAAACAAAATTAATAAATACATTTTTTTTTCAGGTTCCAAGAGATGAATAGGAATGGAAGAATGTTGCCCAGAATTTTGAAATTAAGTGGAACTTTCCTCACTGTATAGGAGCCATTGATGATAAACATGTACAAATCACATGTCCTGCTCATACTAGAACTGAATATTTCAACTATAAAAAAACATTTAGCATTGTACTTATGGCAATTGTGTATGCCAACTATTGTTGTCAATTTGTACATATTGGGTGTCAAGGCCGTATGTCTGATGGAGGAGTTTACAATATTACTTCATTTAACAGAGCACTAAAAGAAAATCTGTTAAAAATACCTCATCCAGAACCACTGCCTGGCAGGGAAAAATTAAGAGCATATGTTTTAGTAGCTGATGATGCATTTGCATTAACTACTAACTTCACGAAACCATATGCTGGCCAGTTATCTCAGTCACCAGAAAGAGTATTTGATTACCGACTTTCAAGAGCAAGAATAGTGGAAAATACTTTTATAATAATGGCCTCTGTTTTTAGAGTTTTTTGAAAGCCCATGCAACTAAAAGGGGATAAAATTACGAAAGATTGTATATATCTGCACAACTATTTAAGAAAAACAAAACTTCAAGACCACTTTACATGCCATCAGGAAGTTTTGATACAGAAGATTTAGAAAATGGGGTAATCATTCCTGGAACTTGGAGATCAATGATTCAGAATGATACAGGATTAACAAGTTTAGATAGGGCACCTCTAAGACCTCCAACTGATGCAAAGCTTGTTCGAGAATAATTCAAGGAATGTTTTATGACAACACAAGGAAAAGTAGAATGGCAGGACATATATCATTAGCCAAAGTTGCATTTATTGTACAGCTTGTGCTTACTCATAAATTAAAATAAATGACAATGAAACTTAATCTCATATTTTATTTTTATTAATTAGGAATTCATATTTAGTACAAAACGTTAAAATTATAAATATACCTACTGTAAATAATGTAATTAGATGAACTTACAATTGAACTGGACATTCCTGGGCGTGGTTCGGTCACATCCAGTATAAACTGTAATGTGTCATATGCAAAAAAAGTTTACTGTCGTTTATAACTCCAGAACCACTTTTTTTTTATTGGTAATGTGATTGTGTTCCCTATGGAATGCACTTCGAATGTTCTTTATTTTCTTTTTGATACGATCTTCATCCAGATCGTGTTTTCGTGCAAGACCAAGTAAAGCATCACGTTTTATTCTATTGTTTTTATAATTTGAATTTCGGACATCCCACAACACTTCACACTTTCTATAATCTTCGATAAAATCAAGATATTTTTCATTAGACCACTTCATGACCACGATCTTTGGTAAAAAAAAAACCCAGCAAAACATAACCAGAAAACTGTTTTGACGCATGAAACCCAACGTGTTCGGATACAAGGTCGACAGTGTGCCACATGACCCAAGGTGTTGCCAAGCCGTACGATTCTTTCTACAACGTGCGACATTTTTATTGATTGTGTCATGCCACAATGTCGCAAGGTGTTGCTCTGGCGTAAAATAGGCTTTACGCTTCACACATCAGATGCAGTTACACCCAAGCTCGTTCGTCCCACTCGTCAATTTTGGACGTAGCGAGTATAGTCCAGTCTTGAAGGTTGTTCTAGCCAGAAGATACAAAGGATAAGAACATGATTATTGATTGCAGGGAGTTTATTCTTGTTTGATATTGCTTAGTATTTTAGACGGATTATACATTGGACTACAATAGAGAAGCTTGCAGTAAGTTTATTAATATTGCGGTTTCATACGGAGTGGGTAGTATGACCTTAAGATTAGTATGGGGGGTGGAATGATGTAACATCACCAAATGTTACATCTTCAACAGTGATAGTCTAGAATTTTCTTTGAATAGGTACTGTACACCAAACAGACATTTTGAGCTCACACATAATTATTATTGTGGATTGTAAGCTACTTTAACATTAAAAATAAATTGAAAATTAGTTATAGCTAGCTTGGGCTATACATACTCTAAAATTCCTTCTCATCTCAAGAGTTAAGTGTAATCAGAACATAAGTGTATGTGCTGAACAAACTTGTCACCAATCACTCGTTTGAACAGTAGGCCTACTTTGTCGGGTTTCCTGTGATTAAGATAATTATATTAATACCTAAATTCAACTTTATTATCCACCATGATCCCTTGGTTGTAAATAACCTGTATCCTGTAGGTACTTAATTATCCATCATCCTAAGCCAATCGGCTCTTTCTTGGTAGTATTTCCTTTTCCATTCTCATTACATGCCCAAACCATTTCACCCTTGCTTCCTTTACTATTTCAGGTACCCCAACTCTTGCCCGAACAAACTCAACAACTTGATTGCCATGGCTTTCACTTTCCTGGTCTCTCTTGCTCAATTATCCAGTGTAAATTAAAATTATTTAACTAAAAAGGGAACTACATTGTTATTGAGCTGATGTTGGAAAAATGTTTTCAGCATTTCTTAGTATGATTATAATTTAACATGGCAGTTAGACAAATCAATGCCAATTTTATGTTGTAAAAGAGTGGATTTACTTTAAAATTGTACTGCACATTTTCATTCTGTCATAGGAACATGATGTTATTAAGAAAAAACTTTGTCGCTTTATCCCCCATCGTCACTGCAACATTTTGAGTAATCATTCAAATACGAATGAACTGCACACATTTCTGACATATCTTGGTCTTTTCTTTTCCCTTTTACTCCCATACCTTCACACACACGAGCCGGGAGCTGAGTTGGGCCTGCTTGGGGAATGCTTTCAAGACATTTCTCTATCTTAGGTAGCCAAATATACTAAGTTCCTTGACATTTTCCTGGAAATTTTTAATTACCAGACACTTCCGGGTCTTCCCTGACTGTCGCCACAAATACTGTAGTATTTTTTTATAGTATCTACATATGGCAACCCTATTCTCCATTAATATATCTTTGCATAAAGACCAGTAGACTGAATGAAATAGGTAAACTACTGTACACTCTGTTCACCCTGAAAGATAACAAAAATATGCCTTATTTGGTGGTAATAAATTGTCACATTCACAATAGACTGTACTGTCGGTGATGGAGAGTTTAATTTCTGAATCCTGGTCGAGGGAGCTGAATGGTTTTTCCAACATTGTTTTTCTTTCTCCCTTCATTCAAATGCAATTACACTTACTCTTAATTCAACCTACCTCATCCCTCACATTGGTGTAATTCGTTTATATGCGTGTAGCCCAAACGGATAGTGATTCCAGTGAAAAAATAAAGTTTTTCTAAACTCTACATTCCTCATCCTTATCTCATTAGTGAAATATATGAATAGTGAAAAATTATATAACTACAGACTATCCATATTGGAAATGGTTTAATCAAATTTGGGTACACAACTTTTTTTAGATGATAATAGTATATTTTATCGAGATAAGAGTACATCTGCTGCCAAAGGTTTGAGTTTAAACAGGGCACGAAGGAAAAGGTGTTCTAGTATGAAATAAACTCAACACTACACATATTGTCTTTGGTATATTTAGCTATGCAAAAAAAATTTCTTGCTATCTTACCTTTTTGGTAAACATTTTACTTTACAAAGTTCATTTTAAAAAATACAATTTATAAATTCAATCATCAACATATTGTATGTTAGTCACATCTAACACAAACACTTTTGTGCAAAACATTACAAAATTCAAATATTGCATCAATGCAACATATTATATTACTAAGCTTAAATATCAAAAAACCATCATAACTGAATTTGGCTCAAATCAATATAAGTACTAAAACAATTATCGCAATACAATTTTTAGTCCTTTATGTTAAATAAAATTGAATTGATCAAAAATAAATATTAATGAATATATTTGCTAAGAATAAGGCTTGGCTCGATTTGTGTTTGGTATAATGTGCAAGAAATTTACCTCAATCACAAAATAACTAGTTGGTAAAAAATAAATATAGCCTATATATTCAAGCTTGTTCTAAGTTATAACGAAATAAGACTGTACCTGCAACTTTTGGATTATTTAGAATTTATTTTATTGAAAAACTGAAATTAACAGTTCTTAGCTTTAAAACAATTATGTGGAACTTTCAAAATATTTTTAATAAAAGTCAATATAAAAGTTGAAAATATTGCTAGAATTTTTCAATATTGTTTATTTTAAAACCGAACAATAATTTTTCAACAACAAAATAAACTGCTAAAATTAATTCTAAAGTGGTAGCCACAGCCTTATTGCTTACCAACAAAAATCTTAAACATAACCCAAATTACAAACAAACAAATTACCACCAGTGGCCAAGTGGTCTAAAACGTTAAACTCACATTGCACTTAAGACATCAAGAACAAGGAGGTAAGAGTGAATTGAGGAATGGTTTTCCTATTTTATATCTGCACTAGTGTTGGTGCACTTTATATAATATCCTCATACAAACCCTGTTAAAATTTGTGTTTCAACATTCTAATTAAATAAACAAATTAAAGAGATATATACTATTTCTTTATCTTGGACATTAAAAACATATTCCTCAATACCATTATTAATTATTTTGACCTAAATAAAACAATATTATATTATATATTTCTACACTATTATTTTTGAATATTTTATAATATATAAATATTTGGTAAGATCACCCCAAGGTGACCAACTATAAAAGTAATACTCTATTCAAAATGAGTTCCCAGTCTTGTTACTTAGGCGATCAAGTTAAGATGATTACAGAAACATATAATAATTTTATTTGTGTGTAATTTGATATTTTTAAAAATTTTCAATATTCTTCCTTGGGTATTGAAACCATTATTGACCTCATTATAATGTTATATTAATACCAACAAATATGGTATTTAAATATTATATACACAATACCCTGAAACCTACAAGTAATAAATTATTTAAATAAAAAAAATGGATTAATTTATTTTTTATGAAATAAGTTAAAAAGTTAAGCTACGGTGAGCATTATTAATCTTCCAACTTAGATTCAAGTTTAAAATTTGTATAAACTGGGTAATAATTTTAAAGTGATTAGGTGGACGATATAGTTCAATCTTGGGCAGCTAATTGTCACATGGTGTACCCACAAAAGTAGACATGTATTGCTCGAGGTTTGGTAAGTTTAAAATACTCAACGAGTTCATTAGGGTTGGTTCTATCATTCTAGTTCTAGACAAATATGTAAATATGTTTGTTTGCAAAAACATAAAGTAAAAATGTATATAATTACTATAAGTTGAAAGAAAGAGCTAACCATGGCTCCACCTGTTAACCAGAAAATTAATGATAGCCAATATATTTAGATAAGAAGTGACACAATGAGACCTCTATTTTTGGAATGTTCAAACAAAACAAATACGCTGTATTTTAGTCACATAGAGCTTATAATGGAAAATAAATTATGCCATTAATAAAAAATATATTTATAATAAAACGGGACTAGATAGTTTTTTTCTACAGATCAACATTAAAAGTTTTTAATTAGTAAAACCTATAAAAATCAGTGTTATTTTTATTTAACAGAAATATAATAACATTTACACTTATTTATATAATCCTACACTAGAAATGCCCTCTGTCACAATTAGTATGTATACCAGTGATGTTCCATCTTATCTTAAGACATAATACTTCTCTTACATTAAACTATTGATACCTTGTGTTAGGCAAATAATCAAGATACTGAAAATATTATTTATAAAAAAAAATATTCTCTAGGTTCCATCAAGATAGAAATGACCTTGAAGATTAGATATAGCGTATAGTTTTGTGTTTAAATTTCTGGTTACAAGAGTAAGACATATCAAAATATGTAACTGAAAGATAAGTACCTATTATAACAATTAATAAGCAACTTTGCTTTTGGAAACTGGACAATTTTACCTACTATGAAACAGCTCTGTATTTTGTCCCACCTTGATGTAATGTTTGTAAATTCACGTCTTTCCAAATGAATGCTAGTGAATTCCCTTAAATTCACCATCATTTTGTTAGCTCATTTTAGATAGTTTAAGTCACAAAGAGTCAACACTGAGTCTCCCAACAAAGAAACCTGCAACCCTTCACTCCCCAACCCTTGTGGATACCTATTATTTTTAAAAATGGGTATGAACATTGTATGAAAATTTACAAATCCTAATACACCAACTGTTAAATTCATTGAGCTTGCTGTATCATGGGCATAATATTAGAAAAAAAGAGGATTAAAGCTTATGTTTTGTAATTGAATAGGTAATCACAAAGTTAGGTTAAGGTTTAATAGTATTGTGTTCTTGGTAGTCCAATAAATATTTATTTGCTTAAATCATCTTTAAGGTCCCAAATGTATTTTATGTTTTTAATAGCCAAGTCTAATTGTAGTTTAAACATGTTTCTATATTAGTTTTAAAATATCAGATTATTAAAGTTAAAAATTAATAAAGTAGCAATCCAAACTTACCACATAGATAATCCCTATGTTATAGTAGGCCTACTTGCTGTGATAAGCTGAAGAGTTAAATAATAAATTGTGATAATATTAGATTGACAGTTAAGTATTTAGTGTTGAGTGGATGGAATATCACATCAAAACCAAATGTAGAAAGATATTTTAGAGAATATTCTAAAAATATGAAATTTAATTAAAAAGAAAATTGGAATATGATTCAAGTCTTATCTGATATTAAAAATGGAAAGGTAAAGTCCGTTCATCGTAGGAATTGTTTTCTGAAAGGCCTTTTTCCCTACCAGAAATCTATTATATAGTAGGATATTGGTAGGAAAAAAGACCTTTCGGAGAGTAATTCCTATCGTGAATGGAGTATAACTTTAGAAAATCTAAACAAGGACCAATCTTATTAAAGCCATACTTTTGAGTTTTAAATTTCTTCCTCCCACTTAGTAGTTATCATACATGTTTGGATAAAACCAAAATCAATACATATATCCTAATGGAGAGGGGGAAGGGTGTAGGAGGTGCTGGTTAATGCTCATTAAGTAGGAGGAAACAATTTGCTTCAGCAAGACTACTTAGCAACACCCCGCAAGGCCTTATGGCTTAAACTAAAACAAACAGGGCTGCCCAGAGTGGAGAGTGTGGGTGTATTGGAGCGAAGGACGCAAGTTGCCCCAGCATCCCACTTTGTGGGGGCCCCAATCATGCAAATATCTCTTTTATAAAAACAAGTCTTTTCACAACCCCAAAACACCTGCATTAAAGACAATGTGCTTTTTTTTTTATTGATTTTCCGACCACGGTAATTTCTAAAGGTGGCCAGCTAGTATGGCCCAGATAATAAATATTGAAACCTAATAAAAGAAATAAATATTTATCTTTTTTTCAAATATACAGTTTGAATGTTAATTTAATAGATGGAATAGACATAGTTGGTAATATTAATTGCTTATTAATTTCAATTATAGCAACACCTAAATATTATATTCTATGAATTGAAAAATTGACAACTGGATACGAGAATCAAATCTGTAGTAAGCCAAAGGTCCCAGATTCAATTCCCATTTCCAAGTGTCATTTGCCAATTCACAGAAAATGTAATACTTATTTCATTATTTTCGAGTGTTTTAATGACTCAATATAAATGTGATTACTGAATCCTTTACTTTAGATTCATTAACCGAGGTTTCTTTAAGTTAAAATTGTTTGGCTTAAAATGTAAAACTATAAAACTGTGTAGAAAAAGATATTTGGGTTTATATTCTATTAATAATAAATAAACAAGTAAAATAATGTTTAAATGATAAATATTTAAGTACAATCTAGCACCAAATATTTTTTCAGCTCTTATTCTGTTTCTTTATTCATCTATTCATAAATTTTTATAGAATCATAATCATACCTTAAAGATAAACATATTTTATGATTTGACAATTAAAATAAACAATCTGTTTATCAATTTAAGTCTATAGAGCTAAATGTGCACAAATATTTTTATCTAAATTGTAATATTTTTATAATAAATTATTCAACAGCAATGTTTATGGTGTGCTACCATTACAATATGATACATTTAAGAAATTGTTATATTTATTTTTAATAACAACAAAAACTATTAGACGAAATTACACTAATACTATTTATCTACACTGGTAATTCAATCTATCTCATTAAAATTGACAATTTCAAAAAGTTAAGTCTAAAAGTTAAAAATACCCATATTCATCCCAATAATATTAAAAAACACTTTCATGTCCACCCTAAAATACCAATTCAAAATGGAGACTTGTGCAATTTGTGAGATTTTTATTTTGTTTAGTTTTTTTTCCAAAGAGATGGGCCAATATAAATATTAGATTTTTTAAATCTATGAAATAAGCATTATTTATCCTCATATTTAAAGGTAATAGAACTTTAAAACTATCTTTATTACAAGAACACGTTTTTAAAATTGTTTTACTTTTCAAATTTTTCTCTATTTATTGTTTTTGGTTTTATAAATAAACAGTTGATTGCAAATATTTTAAGTACATACCAGTATTTATAATATTTATTTATGTGCACATCACATCGAAGGCTATCATGGCCAATCATGACAATGATTATATTACCAATTAGTTAACTAATATTTTTATTTCACTACATACATATCAAATTAGTTGATCACCCTCTCTAACTAATACATACTGTACTTTGCTTAGGCTAATTATTTATTGGGATATTCCTTACTTACATTAGGAACTCAAATGTTCATTCCATAAATTAAAATTGTATTATAAATCAACAACAAAAATTTGATTTTGAAAATTATAGAATTATGGAATGTTATATTGGCTCATGTCTATTTAATAAAAAATTTCACTTTAGAGCTTAGTCTTTTACATTTTTTTAATCAGTAACATATTTTATTATTGACCAAAATATGTTTTCAGCTGTCACTTTGTTAGATAATATATATTGCACTTGTGATTTGACTTCTTAAACCGCCAATAAATATATTGGTTTTCAAATAATCATCTCGACAACTGACAAAATGTTTTCTTAATATTCATTCCCTTAAATGTTTAACTGTTTTTTTTATCAGTGGTGTCTTTTAATCAGAAATTACTTTTGGGCTAGTTATAATTTTTTTTAGTGAATTTGAGTTTTAGTTTGCTTTCACATTTAATTAAAGCCTAACAAAGTTACATAAAAAAGTTAGTAAAACGTATGATAGTTTAACAAAAAATAGCATTGACTTAACTTAAATACAGGTATATAACATTTATTAAAATCTGGGTTTTAATGAAGGGTCATGTTCCTCTTATTAACAAAATTGTCGGGAAGATCTGCCTCGTTTTGCAAACAAATTATTAATAGGATACTACAACCAAGAAAGGTTTTAAATCATTGAGGTCTAAATTACTTTTTTTGTTTCTCATATTTCACACTTAGACAAATCTCCCCTGTATTTTTCACAAAAAGAAAAGAGATTAAAAACCACTAATTTGATAAAAGTAGTCCTCAAATGGGAATGAAGTTTGTAAGGAGCATGCTAGCTGTGACACAAAGATTTTTTTAATGTTATATTTGAATGATTGAATTACAGTACTATTAGTAACAAAGGTAACCAAATCGAGTGAATCACACTAAATGCATCTGAGCCCAAAGTGAACACTACAAATTCCTGTTTGATAACCAACCTTTTACCGTATACACATAAAGTATATTAGTATGAATTTTAAAATGTTTTCATGAAAATGAAATTGGTCATGTTTGCAACCTTTTATGGGTCAGCATTTACCACTCATAACCTCACCAGTAAAAACAGTTAAACATTATAACAAGAAGGAAGAGGAAAACAGTTTTTCCAGACAGTACTTGTATATAACATTTCCCAAAACCAAGAATTGAATTAAATTTAAGTAATATGATATTAGTTTCTGAATTATTATCAAATATTGCTTCCCCAATTTTATAAAAGCATCTGTATTTAATTTATAGCATATTTTCTAAATGCTTTAAAAGTATAATTTATTAAACATTCCTTTTCATCACTTATTGGGTAAAGATAAGTGATGAATGGTGTCTATATTTGAGGCAAATTTTTTGGTAGCCTCTCCCAACATACATTTAAGTGTTATGGCCTATGCCCTTTAATGAACTAGCTTAAGTAAAATTTTGAACATATTGTCACATGGTATTAATAAATAAAATAAACTTTTCAGTTTGTTCTTCAATACCATTATGAATTTTCTGTTTAAAATATATGCATTGCTTGTTTAAAAAAAAATGTCATTCCATTAAAAACTATCAAGTGTTTTGATCAAATTATCTTTTCAGTCCCAATACAAGTTCTTAATTAATAGCGAGTTTTGAAAGAAGATCAGATACATTTGGTTTATATGATCTAGTTTTGAGAAATGCTTATAGAATACCAATAATTTAAAGCTTGGCATATCAGTGTGGCTCAACTTTAACCTTCCTTATTATATTTAAATGATCACATCTTTTCAGATGACATATTTTAACCAACAATGGAACACAAGTAGTTTTAATGTGGAATAGTTGCTTTCATTACTGTCGAAAGGTTGCCATAACTTTGCATTGTTGCCACAGGTTCACTCTTTATCTTTTCATCAAACACTTTATTAACAGTTAATATAACACTTAAGCATACATCAACTTTGAAAAAATAAATAAGTTTTGTTTTGAATGGCACATCTTTTTTATTATTATTTCTATTATTAAACTGCTGCCGAATATGTAACAAACAACTTTCACACTTATGAGGCAAATCTTTCACCCTGTGCCAATATGTTGTGCGCCCGTGTATTTGCGCTGGCAGATGACATCTAAAAAATGTTCACCATACAATTTGTTTTGAAGGTAATAAAAACAGTCAAAATGGACATATAAATTACTAATTACTGTTCTAATACCACGGAAATGCTTAAAATTGGAGATAAAATGCTATACTAGTTGCACATGCACTTTGAGACTAGAATATCATATCATATTCACAACTTATTTGATTCCAACAATAACAATAGCAGAGTTGCCAGAACTCTGTAGGACTAGTAAGCATTTTATGTTAACAACTTTCATTTCTATCCACGCTTGTCACACACTAATGCGACTTTGTTTCAATATATTCTTATTGACGCTCATCTAAATAAATAGGAATACTATTTCAAACATTTTAGTTCCAACTGGTTGAATAGTGGATGTGTTTGACTGAACAAACAAAAAATGTCGTTCATAATATGTTCCAGTCTCTAAACAGTTTATTCACTATATTCTCAATTCAACTTAATGTGTTCTAACAGTTGTGGTCACCAGTGCACACACCAGACCCTCTCGTTGACTATTTCATGCTGTCACTCTATAATTAATTTACCGAATGGGTTCAGAAAGCTTGGGCTTCCTCCAAGAGACGGCGGTACATGTCCCGGGCCCTCGCCACCAGTCATTGACGTCTCTGTACCACTTGACAGGGATGTCTGCATGCAGGAGTGCACACATCCGACAGAAGAAGTAAGTGTTGATGAACTCGCCAGTACCCTTCCACCGGAAATAGTTGTTGTAGAGGTCGTCGTCCCTGTCCAGCTGGTGCAGGTATTCCGCCAAGTGTTTGGGAGACTCAAATTCATCCACGTGAATGTAGGAGTGTTTTGGGGCACTGCGGGCATAGTCTTCAGGACGGGCGCCCATCACAATCGGCAACACGTTGCGTCTGATGCAAGGGACAATAATTGTGTAGACTATGAAACATTTAAATAAAGATTCAAAGTGCACAAAAAGGACTGAAACAATTTGCTTTCTTTTTGTTTTAATTTGTGTTTTAGCAGTAGCTAGATAAACATGTATCATTACTCCTAGTTTTTAGAATGAGTTGGAATTTAAACTTAAACCAGTTGGAATTTATTTGTTTTATGAAAATATGTTAAAAAGGTTGTTTTAAAGGCAACATTCATTTTTCATAATTATTTGTCAATGTAGTATATATTTAAAAGAATATCATAAAACACAATTGAAAAAACAAGAAGGATTTCAGAAGGTAGGTGATGTACAACTGAATTTTATTAAATCATAAAATTATTTGATACTATGGAAAACAAACTAACACTAGTTTTGACGTGATATCAAGAACTTTCATAAGCTTTTCTTTCCGCCTGTCATGGCTTTGCTTAGCTTATCACCAAAACTTGATGAAAATTTAGAACAAAAGGATAACAGCATTTGTGTCCTGTTTGTATGTTGGTAACAGCTTAAAATGAGATATGTTATCTATATTAATAAAAAAAAGTTTTTTTTTGTATGTCTGACATGAGCACTACACAATATATACTGCACACAAAGGTCAAAATTTTTAAAATTAGTAGCCCCATGTGCACGACCTTTTACACCTCTATGCAGAAATTTTACAATTTTGATTTTTTTAAATCAATTAAAAACTGCGTAAGAAGCAATAAAATGAAGAGATTTTTTTCTCTTTGTTTTCTGCTAGTTTTGTTTAAATATGAAACAGTCAACTCGTATAATGTAAATGTACTCTGGAATTACTCTTTTCAATCTAAAAATGGAATATATATAAGGTCAATTGATTCCACAAATTACAGTTAGTAACTCTGGAGTGTGCATCCCCGTGACATTTCGCAACACTCATTGAGATGTACAGGGAAATTGAGATAAGTTGCCAATCAGGCGTGTGCTTACATTGTACAGGTATAGGTACAGGTGTGACTGGGCCCCACTGAGCACAATAAAGCCACCACTGCTGCCCGTCATTTTGTGTCTAATTTATGGGGTTGTTTTAAAGTCAATTTCTTCTCACAAACTATTTATTCATATCTCTTTCAATTTCTTTGTAAATATGTTTTTATTCAGCTTCATTATAAAACAATTGCTACGCTTTGTTATTATTAATTAAAGATGTATCACAAACTGATATGGGATGGTTATCCACAAGATAAGTCCTGAAAGCTTTTAATTTTTTGCCCCATTTATTTGTGGTATTTAACATACACTTTCTGAACTGAATGATTATATCAGCACACAACTTATAAACAAAATGTAAATATAGAAAAGACACAATATCCAACCTCGGGCCGTTAATTCATCACTGTGAAAGGGGAAACCCCCATTTCATCAACGATACATTTTTTGTCGATTCCAAGAATCGAACCTTGGACTCTAGCTCAGTAGGTAGACACACTACTGACTGAGCCAAGGTGTTGGACTTCTGCTGGCTGTTATGTTTTGGTCGAGTGCTTCCTTATCCGTTTCTAAGTTTACAATTTTTTCTTAGTAAAAGAATCTCAGAAAGGAGGTGCTTTATGGTCTAAATGTGTGGTAGCACTTTCTAAAAGGATACACCTTGGTAATGAATGTTAATATTTGGCTGTGGTGTAAAGTAATGTAAAAGGGAAAAGTAATAGTTTCATATTTGGGACAATGTACACTAAATATGCCCTTTAATTCTAAATGGGATTTTCTCCTTTAATGGAAGATAATATGTGTACTGCAGCTATTCTCAAGAAGCAAATAGGAACATTATCTAAAAATACAAAAACTTTAAACAATGTATTTGGCTGAAACTAGCTCAAACTTTTTTAATATAATTATCATTCATGGAAAGGAAGGTCCAAAAGTATATTTTACAGGTTATTGTACTCTGAAAATAGCAATATAAATGCTTTAAATATCCTTTTACTCAACATGTTTATAACACAACAGTTTGAACAATTCTTTTCATATTTGATATTTAAACATTAATGTACTATAATTTATTTTGAAAGCTTTCATATGGCTTATTTCTAAATTGAAATTAATGTTTTCGGCCTTGAGTTTGTGTTGAGGAAATAATAATTGGTTGTATTAAAACATAGGAGATGGTATAGAAAAGTATAATACTAACCAACATAATTTTACTTTTATAGTGAAAAAAAAACCGAAAGGATATTAAGACTCGGTGCTATATAAATAAATATATAAAGTGAAAAAAGAAATACAGTTTAGACTTTACACTTCTACTACTGGACAAAAAAAGTTGATCTCCAAGTAAATTGGTAGTTTTCTACAAATTACTCAACCCATGTTTTGTTCTATTCAAACTCTTCAAAGAGGATTGTGAAACATATAACACAACTTTATAAAAGCATAGACCATGATGTCATCCTTTAACTTTTTTAAAGCCACTTTCATTTTTTATTTTTAAATAGATTTCAGGTTTGTATTTACAAATGTGTACAAATAATCTATATTGATAAAATGAAGTTTGTTTGTTTATTTGTCTGTCTGTCTGTCTGACATTTTAAAATTACTAACAACTCTGCACCAATATGTGCACTTCAGAGCTGGAATTTTAAATTTTAAATTAGATTTTTTTAAATTTATTGTAAACTGATCGGAAGAAATGAAATCAAGAGATTTTTTTCCTGTTTGAAGTAAATAAAGGTGTTGCATGGTTACCCAGGGCAACGCTAGGTACTTCTGCTTTATATATATATATATATATAATAACAATAATAATAATGTAAAATGTGATCAATTTTAGCCCTACATTAGGGATACTCACTGCAGTCCATTGACGTAGAACTTTTCTGTGATATAATCCTTGCAGTTAGAGTTCTCGAAAGCGAGGTAGAACTTGTAGTCTTTGTCCAACATGTCAAAGCACTTTCCTTGGGATGACCTAGGACACTTCTTGGTACCGCAAGAGCCATAGATGTCTACCTGGATGTGTTTCTGCAACTCGTGGGCGTATTGCAGCCTCTTGTTGCGTGCACCGCAGTTGGATACAAACCAAGCTACCTGCAGAATTCACACTTCCTAGTGGTCAGAGTTCCTGGCTACAGATCTAGAGGTCCTGGGTTTGATCCCCGGCGCTCCTTAAATTTATCTGTGAAGCAGGGGGTCTGGAACATTGTTAAATTCAGCAAGGGAGGGGGTGGTAAGGGGTTCCTACTTGTTAGGGCTTGTAAGGGTTGTAATAAAGTCCCCTAACAAAAAGAGACCAATTGTTTCCAAACGATTTCTCTTGAAATAATTTAAGACTAAAAAAAGGGGGGGATTTGCAGGTATTATGACTCGATAAGATACTACATTATACATTAAGGAGATATAAAAAAAAAATCAACATAACGTCCATTGGTTTGGGAGGTTTAGCCCCTCATACTACGAACACTGGTTGAACCTTTCCCCCCCCCCATTTTATCCAGGCAAATGCCAATGCAGTCAAAATAAATAATGGTACCACGACAGGGGAGGAATGTACGCCTCATGTCTAAGGAAAGTATGATTTCAGTCACACTATTATGAAGAAAATCTGTTGATTAAAAGAAAAAATATTAATCATGTGACATCCTATCTCTGTAATGGGTAGGAACCAATAGCTGACCTTCTTGGTTTTGTTGGCAGCATAGTTCCTATCCAGGCCGTGAGGGTTCTCCACCACCTTGTCGTTGTAGTACGCCCACTTCTCGTATGGCGCAACTAGGTCACTGTCCCTCCTGTATGTCGCTGTCCAGTTGAACACATCGTTGTGCTTCACGTGCTGAGTGTGATAGGGACACTCGAGGAAGTATAGAATCCACACCTTGAAAATCATTAACGTTAGATGCATAGATCATATAATGTGTGTCATTTAAATTTAGAGCAAATGGTTAGACCGGAAGTGTACTTGGTGTGCTTTCTACCAGAATTATTTATTTCCTAGAAGAAGGAAAGATACAAGTAAATAAAGAGTATAACATGTTATAAAATAAGAAAAGAGCTCGATAGAAAAAACTTTTTTCAATAAATAAGTTATATATATATATATATATATTATACAGGCTATGTGCTTTTCGAAATTTATTAGTATTATAGTGGAAACAAATGTTTCCTTAAGTCACCGTCAGGCCACCCAGTTAAAAATACTATCTCTATTCTTTATAAGATTAAACTCCTTTGACACTTAATCTACAACCAACCTTTGACATCTCAATAAGAAATATTGGGTGGGGGGGGGTGGAGGGGGGGTAAACAACAACTAAGAATCTTCTTATCTCGAGGTAAATAGGAAATCTCACTGCTAGTTCTCAAATAAATTAAAATTTTCTGTTGTCACCCTCTAATATAAATTGGGCCTAACGTTAGAGGAAGGCTAAATTTAGAGCCCTTTTTAATCAATCCTAGTCTCATAGCTCTGCAAATATGCTTAAAAAGTAGTTTAAAATGTGCTAATATCACATTTTCATAAAAAAAATATCTATTAATAAAACTTGGAACATAGGGTTGTTAAGCAAAAATAACTTTGTTGAAATCTTTCGACTTTATTTTGGCATGGGGGTGACCTGGCGGTCTAGGGGTAAGGTGTCAGACTTCTGTGCTGGCGGCCGGGGTTCAATCCTCGGTCCCGGCACAGATTTATCTTATTACCAAACCCTTCCTTCACCTCTGACAAGACATCTTGTGAATGTGGGGAATGCCAGGCCTCCACCGTGGTTCGGATTCCACGTTAAACTGTAGGTCCTTCATTTCATCTCACAATCATCCTACCATTGCACATTAGCGTAAGTGCGTATAACCTGAACGGGTAGTAAGGCGTGGTGCTAATAATAATAATAATAATAATAATAATAATAATAATAATAATAATAATAATAATAATAATAATAT
>CABFOW010003921.1:37339-53037 GCA_902141385.1 Timema californicum
AAAAAAAAAAAAAAGCAAAGAAAAATTATGTGAAAAGGTCAAAATTAATTGTGAAGAACTGAGTACAAAAACAAATATTGTAATAAAAAAATTGTGATAATAATAGTTTCTGTACATAGCATGCATTGAATACACAAATCCAATAAAACATTACATCTTTTTATTGGCTTTTATTCTTTACTCCAGTTTGGTTTGTCAAATGGAAAATGACTTATTCTTCCAGGAAATATATAAACTGGAAATATGTTAAGAAAGGATATTTGAAGATAAGGAGGATAGTAAGCAACATCAGAACAATAAGATTACAAAAATATATAAACACATGGTAGTGGGCTTGTGGAAATACTTAACCTATTAAGAGGTTAATAATGATCATACATTATTCAAATTAAGCTAAACCAACGAAGGTCCTTGGTTTCATCCTCGTGTCCAGGTGTTGTTTTTCAACTATTTAATTGAAAAATATATCCAAATACGGCTGTATACTTAGGTTTATTTCCACCTTTGTTAATAAAATTGTTTTAGAAGTTAAACTCTTACAGTATTATTATTAGTGAATTCAGGGTATATGAACAAGCTAAGTTCAACCCGCACAGATAGTCACACAGTCAGAGGTATCAGGCTCACAATAATCAGAGTTTCCGACTGAGGAGGCTTGCCGGGTGAGCTCTGTGATGTTCGCTCATCCTCTTTCACCACAATTTCTACTCCCTTATGTTAGAAGCACTTTTCTAATGTCAGGATTACTAACTAAATGTTACTACCACTTCCGCAAATGTTCATTATGATGCACTTTGTTAGTTGTATACTCTGTTGATACTATCGCAAACGTTGGGGACTGAGGGGTTGGGTTGATACTATCGCAAACGTTGGGGATTGAGGGGTTCACAGCTGACACAACAAGGCGACCAGGACCTGGCAGTGCCACCAACATTGTCTCATGAGGTAAAGATTACTTACTACACTTAGATCAGGTAACTAATGACCTTGGTGTTGAATGTACAATCTTTTAAAGAAATTGATGGTAAGGACAATATAGTGGAGATGCTCACCTGATTGCCGGGTCTCGGGTGCCCAGGGTTGACAAAGTGGTCTTTGAATAGGATGGCATCTGCGTCCTGCGCTTCGGCCTTGTTGGTGGAGATGGTGCAGGTGTCAACTGGGCACTGGGACTGTAGGAACGACTCCCTGCCCTGCTTCAGGGGTGACCATGAGCCCAGGCCATTGTACAGAAGGATCTTCTTCAAGTGAACCTGCATGAGGGTGTCGGGGAAACAATCTTAAACCACATATTTACACTAGAGGGAATCTGCCTGCATTATTATGGGGTGAGATTGTAAAACCATTTAAGGAGAAATAAACACCCTCAGTACACCCGATCGAGATTAAAACACCAATTTCCTGGTACCAGCAAACCAGACTAAAGTTCGTTCACGGTAGGAGTTTACCCCCTGAAATGACTTTTTTCCCTACCAGAAATCTATTATATAGTAGGATATTGGTAGGAAAAAAGACATTTCAGAGGTAAACTCCTACCGTGAATGAAGTATATATGAGGCTGAGCCATTTGTCTGTGTGTACATCAGAGCAGATACAGGTAGATTGTTCGTTTAATGATTTAACTCTAGGCACACTCAAGCACATTCTGGGTGTGTAGGATTGTTGATGGGTGATTAGATGTAGATATGTGTGGGGGTATGCATTTATTTTTAAATTTAGCACCGCGTCTTACTACCCGTTCGGGTTATACGCTTTAAGTACTAATTACGATAATGGATTAGGAATTGGGAAGGTTACTACCAGAAATCTATTATATAGTAGGATATTGGTAGGAAAAAAGACATTTCAGAGGTAAACTCCTACCGTGAATGAAGTATATATGAGGCTGAGCCATTTGTCTGTGTGTACATCAGAGCAGATACAGGTAGATTGTTCGTTTAATGATTTAACTCTAGGCACACTCAAGCACATTCTGGGTGTGTAGGATTGTTGATGGGTGATTAGATGTAGATATGTGTGGGGGTATGCATTTATTTTTAAATTTAGCACCGCGTCTTACTACCCGTTCGGGTTATACGCTTTAAGTACTAATTACGATAATGGATTAGGAATTGGGAAGGTTGAATTTAGAGGAAGTGAACCCGCATTTGCGTGGAGGTAAAGTGGGGAAACCATTTAGGAAAAACCATCCCCAGTTCACTAGACCGAGATTCTAACCTCAATCTCCCTGTCAAAGGCAGTTTAGCTCAACAAGGAAATAGCGCGTTAGCTAACTACGCCACCGAGGCGGGTTATTGGGGTGTTGGTGTGTGTGTGTGTGTGTCACTCATGAGTGTATTGATGTTAGGGTGTGTATGAATGTATGAGAATGGCCAGGCCACACACCTGTTTCTCGGGCTCGTAGTTATCCGGGACGTACATGAGCTGCTGAGCGATCCGGTCCGAACCTGGCTCCTCCGCGGGCCACAGACCAAGAAGACGCCGGGACGAAGAGGAGCGCCTTGTACCCCCTGACATGTACCAAGGCTTCCCCTCCTCCTCCTCTTCTTGCTCCTCCACCTCCCCTCCCTCGTTTCCCCTGTCACCGGGGTCCTCCTCGGGCAAAGCCGCCGCCGCCACACCCTGGGAGCGACGCAGCTCAGGTGTGCTCTCTGCCTCCGCCTGCTAGCACAGGTGAACAGTCAGTGTTGCCAACTCTTAAAACCAAATTCCATCCAAATTGAGTTATCGTTAAAAGCGAACTATATATTTTAAAAACAAAGAAACACATTGGGCTAAGTCTCCTGAGCAAATAAAATAAACGTTTAGACTGCTTCAAATTGTAGTAAATACGTGAATCTGCCAATTTCCCTGACGCAAGATAAACTTTGTTGAAAACTAGTGTTATAAACACTTCAACTTTTAATGAGAGCCCATTTGAAAAGAACAGTAGAGCCACTAATACAAAATATTGTAAGTTGCAATTTACTTATTTCACATTTAGATTACTTTAAAATAAAGAAAACAAAATAAAATAAATGGTATGGTTCTCCTTCACGTAGAAATGAATATATTAACCTATAACTAGCAAGAAATGTGAATGAAATAATATATAATGTTACAGAAACATAATTAAATAAAAGCTCATCAAATTTCACCAAAGAACATATATGAAATTATACCATACATTATTACAGGAATATATATTTATATAACATGTATATGTATATATATATATTTATTATATATATACATTTATAAGTATATAAATATATACATTAATTTATTATATATATATATATATACATTAATTTATTATATATATATATATATATATATATATATATATATATAGGAGCATCAAAGTTCGCCGCGTTATGTCGGTAGATGTTTATTTTAATTGTTCTGTCCACTAGTCAGGTTTGCTTTACATTTTTAGCTATGTAATCGCTACACTAATCGTTAAAGCTGATTTTGAGAAAATTAATGTTTCCTAGTTTCGTCATTAAGTAAACTACCCTCAATTTTTGGGGTGCGATGAATAAAATACCTCTGGGGAACCTTAAGAAAACTCTTAAGATACAAAGTTTTAGCCCGATCGGTAAAATGATTTCGGCTCTAGGCCGAGTAACATACAACACAGACGAGTAAACAAGCTAGAAATACAGCTCGACGCTATTTCATTATTTTAGCCGCATGAAAAAGATAGAATTATTGGTACAGTAGCCCCATGGCTTCTTTGGTGCTGACTGACAGCTCACAGCTGACTTCTGACAGTCAAAATTTAAGTATATACCTAAATTTTGACCGTCAAAAGTGACAGCTGCTAAACACATGTTTTTTCAGATCATCTGGTTCGGCGTAGGGATACATAATTTGGTCTGGTTACTTTTTAAAGCGGTCAACTGTCAGCTGTGAGCTGTCAGTCAGCACCAAAGAAGCCACGAGGCTACTGTAAAAAGGCTAAAACTGCGGTCCACTAAAAAAACTGTTGGCTGCCACGACCGGCCACGATGCACTGGTTCCTCTACTTAATAAATACAAATCAAAATTGATTCGGTTATATTAGTTAAAACTAAAAGAACATTAAAAAGCCCTAATCTTTTCTATGAAAATATCATGCTTATTTATTATGATGGTTAAGTTGCTAAGTGAATATAATGTTGATAATGATCCCTGCATTACTATTATTTTGAAGTTAGACGTTTTAGAAGACATACTAAAATATTTGTATTAAGGAGTGTTATATAAGATTTTTTTTATTCATAGACTGGTAAAATATGGTAACTTTAAAGAATAGTTTGATTAAATCATAAGCTGAAAACATATTTTATAAATATAAGAATTATGATAGTAGACCATTTAAAATAACAAAACGTTTTAAAAATGAGTATATTTACAGTAAAAAGAAATATAATAGCTCAGAAAACAAGTATAAGTAATAATGTTTGATTAATATATATATACATATATCAACGCGTCTAACTCCCCGTTCGGGCTATACGCCCATATTATATATATTATTGCTTACTATAAATTATATTTAAGGTACTAGGTTGTCAAAATGGAAATAAGTGAAAAAACTAAGTTGGAGCAGAAATAGAAAAATCAGGCACTAACTAGCACTAACGTAGTACAAACGATGGGCATGTTCAAAAAATGGATATCTCGTTTATTTCTTGTACCGGGTGGCCACCCATAAGAAACCGTGAATTATTGCCTTAAATTTACAGCACTAACGATGAAAATCGAGCACTAACTAGCACTAACGTAGCACAAACGATGGGCGCTTTAAAAAATCGGGTGGGATTTTCATGAATATCTCGTAGAAAATGGATTTTAAGGTAAGAATATTGATCATCTATTTTATTACAAATAAAATTATAAAGCTATCTATAAAAAAGGTTGTTTTCATATTTGCCGTATAATGAAATCTTCTGAGGTTATAGCCGACGATTTTCACAAAACTGCACGCAACAAAGGGAGCTAAATGAGTAGTTTCGTGAATGTCTTGTTAAACGTTAATTTTACGGTAAAAAGAGGTGTTATTTATATTAATAAAGCTAAATTTCTATATAGTAAATGATACGACACAATCGTACGCACTATCTCATGTTGTGTATTATGGGTTCGAAGATGATTTTCAAAAATAGGTTTCGAGTAAACTACCCTCAAGTAAGCTTTCCTCATAAAATCAAACATAATTATCAGCTTGTTGATTACAATAATCACTCTTCATGATAAAAATTCTAAATCAAATTGTTCAAATATATTCAACAAAATTCAAATTTTCAAAATGTAATTATTTGTTAACTACCCTAAATTATTTGTAATTTGTAAAAATAAAAACTTATTCTTATTTTTCATGAAAAATTATTGCCAGACTAACATTTTGAATTCAATTTTTAAGGTCAATTGAAAAAATGAAATTTGTTGTAAATAAACTACCCTTGAATTAATTTATTTGTGATAAATAAAGATACACTATTTTTTACTGTATAAAGTAGTCCCCTAATATCAATTTTTAACCAAATCGTAATAGCTATTTTCAAAAAAATCAAATTTTACAAAAATCAGTCATGAATAATAAACTTTTACTAATTTTGTTTTTAGAAAAACAAATGTATAAAACCAATTATAATATAGGCAACTTAACAGATACTCAATTTGAACCAAATAGATAAAGCCATTTTTTTAAATGTTCAGATTATTTTTAAAAAAAGTCATTAGTTAACTACCCATAATCGAGTTTTCACTCCGAAAACAAATATAGGGCCTACAGAGTTATTTGTCATGTCAAACACTCCCAAGATACCCATTTGGAAGCAAATCGTTAGAACCGTTTGTAAAATACTTCAAATTTTTGAAAAATCAGCCATAAGTAAGTCACGAGTCACGAATTCGAAACTGAACCGTGGGAAAAATTCTGTTTTTCGGCGAACGTGTGAATCCACGATAGGAAATACTGTCGGTATCATCTCACCGCGTCTCTGTCGGCCGGCCGCGTCAGCTTGTTGAGGGGCGGCGAGGGAGCACCCGCGTCTCCAGCCAGCAGGGACCTCGACCATTGGTCCTGGTGTTGGGTGAGTGTCAGGGCCAGGAACACTAGCGGCACCGCGCACACCAGGTAGAAGAAGGTGCGCCGTAGAGACACTCGTGGCACCATGGTGCTCTCTGGGTGACGTCACACACACTCGTCAGCGCATCCCGGCCGCTCTTTCCTCAGGCTCCTGCATCAGAGAGATGGAATGGTTAACTTAGGGGAACAGGATTAGAAAGGGGAAAGAGCCTTCCAAGGAACTCTTCCAGACCCGTATAGGTGGCCAACCAGACAAAGGCGTAACTCTCGTCCTGTCTGTTTTGATTGTTTTGGGGAGGTTGAAGCTCGTCTCCCAGCTAAGTATACTTAGTTTTTTCCCCCTAAATGGTATTAAAGCTTCCTTCTAAGCTAGAACGGGACAATTTTTAAAAATCAAATTTTACATTTTTATTCCTTAACTCAGGGCCGCCCTTAGTAATGTACAAGTTGTGCGGCATCATAAGGTCCCGTAATTTAGGGGCGAGGGGGGGTCGCACGCTTGCTTAGGTGACAGGGAAAAAAACAGTTGGGATGTTAAATTTTTGCTTGCGCACTTGTATAGAAGGCTCCCTGTATAGGCGATCTAGTAAATTTTGTAAAAGGGTAAAAACAAATAAAAACATAAACATGCAGTTTGGTTTATCGAACGGATGAAGCGAGTTCTCAGTTTTAACTCAACCGATCTGCAATAGTCTTTCTTCCTGTGCTGGAAATGTCTCAAAATAACTTTTGAACGCATCAACTGATTTAAATCAAACTGGGCAAGGTTGTTCTTTGTAACTTTATACATTTATTATTTAGCACCGCGTCTTACTACCCGTTCGGGTTATACGCTTATGTACTAATTACGCTAATGGGTTTGAAATTGGAAAGGTTGAAATTAGAGGAAGTGAACCTATATTTGTGTGAAGGAAGAGTGCAAAAGCATTTAGGGAAAACCACTCCCAGTTCACCCGAGCGAGATTCAAACCTATCGATCTCCCCGTCCTCAGCAGTTTAGTTCAACACGAAACTAGCGCGTTAGTTAACTACACCACCGGGACAGGTTACCTTTATACAGATCAAGCTCGCTGGGGAAGAAAACAAAACGAAGGGTTAAGAAGAAATCAACCCTTATATGTAGGAAAAACACGGCTTCTGGCATTAGTTATTATATTTACCTTTTAGGTCATTTCCTGATACCTTAGACGTTTGAACATTGGTATATAGGTACAAAATACTGTAATAATATTAAACAGAAATTATTTTTTAAATTTTTTTGTGGGGGTGGGGGAGAGTCAAATTCTTAGGGACCCCACAAAATAAGTTTTCCCAGGGCCCCCACGTCTGCTAAGGGCAGCCCTGCCTTACCCCATAGTGTACATATTCGGAGAGTCTTACGTGTAATAAGACGCGGGGACACGTGAAAATAACTGTCTCAGCATTCACTTGCGGAAAAAATACAGTCTAATTTTGATAGGGACGACATTTTTTAAAAGTTACTAAAGTTATTAATTTTTTTTATACATTCATACATAAAGTCATGTGATCTGCAGCTGTAACCATGCATAGATATTACAATTAAATATAAAATCAA
This sequence comes from Timema californicum, assembly GCA_902141385.1. Classification (NCBI taxonomy): domain Eukaryota; kingdom Metazoa; phylum Arthropoda; class Insecta; order Phasmatodea; family Timematidae; genus Timema; species Timema californicum. The sequence goes on from CABFOW010003921.1 coordinate 44,974, forward strand.
ATCATTAATATATTAAAATGTTATTAATGTTGAACGCAGAAAAAAAGTTCTCATTTGTTATTTCTAAAAAAATCCTGCTAGCATGTATAAGAGCCTCGTTGTGGGGGGAAAATAGACCCCTAGTATAATATTGAAGATTATCTCCCATCCCCCCCATACACGGATGGGCACATGGTCTAAAGCGTCAGACTATAAATGAACTGGAATGGTGATGACCGGGAGATCAAGGCTAGATCCTCAGCCGGTCGTGATTTATCGCTGTTTTTTTCCCATAGCCCTTATAACCACGAATGCGGGCGCATTTTACATCTATTACAGACGATAATGCGGGTGCATTTCCTCCAAGTCCCCTTCTCAATCACTTACTCTTTGAATACATCGGGTTTAAAAGCTGTGCAGCGCTGGCCATTTAAACTTCTAATAATACAGCAAAATATTATAAACGTTAACAGCAAGAAAAAAATGTTTAGGTATTGAGTCTCTCTACCAAATTAAGGGTCCCGGGTTTGATTTTTGAGAAGGCCGAAATAATTCAAGGGAAATTGCAGATTCCCTTTCTCCATTGATAAACTGACGGCAGGGGAACTGAATGTTGTGTAAATTCTGGAATTAAGTTAATGTGTAAGGTGTGTGTGCTGATATAATGATTTTGTTCATAAGCTACACATTAAATACATCTAATAAATATAACGTAGCCTATAAAGCAAGATATAATGCGTGGGTTTAAAATAGGATGGAGTTGAAGCCAGTAATTATATATGTTTTATGGTACGTAGAACCATCAGTAAACACATTCTCTACAAAGTAATGTGAACATTTGTAAATGGCATGGTGGTAATTTTAACATAATCGAGCTGGACTGACCAGGTCACCACCATCCGTTGGCAAATATAGTGTCAACTTCTGTGGATGAGGGTGTCGTGTTCAGCATAACGAACACTTCTGTTGTTTTTTATAAAATTAAAATAAAAAGTCATGGTCAAATTTCGCGATGCTCATGACAAAATATAAAATAACTGTTGAGATTATTAAATGTATAAAATTAAAATAAATTAATGTATCTTCAGAAACAATATCTTATTTATTCTGGACAAAATTATTTTTTGTTGCAAACATTTTAAAAATATTTACCTTAACTAACGTCTTGTTACATCCCACATTAAGCACATATGAAATAGCCAGAAGCCTATATTGTACTATTATACTATATTGTCATCGACTGTGGCTCTGTTCCTTACTTAATTTATGGCATTAGGAACTAGTGAGTTCATTGCAGCACTTACAAAAGTAGGCCACCTATCCCTATCTTGAGCTCGTTCTATCCAGTCTACCTCATTACGCCCTATCTCTATCTTGAGCTAGATCTATCCAGTCCACCTAATTAAACACTATACCTATCTAAATATATCCAGTCCACCTCATTACGCCCTATCTCTATATTGAGCTAGATCTATCCAGTCCACCTAATTAAACACTATACCTATCTAAATATATCCAGTCTACCTCATTACGCCCTATCTTTTTCGGGTTCATTCTTATGTTATCCTCTCATTTGTATCTTCCCAATGATCTCTCCCCATTGGGTTTACCAGTCAATATTCTAAACAAGGTTCTAGAATTTCCCATTCGCACTGCATGTCCTGCCCACCGTAATCTGCGAGATTTGATTACCCTAACAATATCTTGTGATGGGTGCAGGGTATGTAACTCCTCCAATCCCCAGTATCTTCATCTCTTATTCTTCCTAAGCACCTTGTTTTCTAACACCCAAAATGTGATTTTATCGTGCAAGGTAAGAGATCAGGTATCACACTTATAGAGAACTACAGGTAAAGTTATTGTTTAGTATATTTTAAGTTTTACATTCTTTGACAGCAGGCGAGATGTTAACAATAATTTACTGACCTAGTAATAACATACATTTCCCGAGTGTATTATTTTAATGGCTCTGTCACTGGTGGCAATAACTGATAACTTTTAATGATGATACTTCCACAGAGTAATAAAATCTTCTATTGTGTGATTATATTGCCAGTGCGAAACAGAGCTATGCGTGGGATGCTACAAAAGGGTGGGTGGGCTAACTTAATTGTAATTCAGAAAAGGTACACTCAGCTTACCTTGAAAGGTGGCAGTCTTACTTTGAAGGACTACACTACGACCCAATCTTATAAGCTACGCCATAGTTGATACGTGCAAGGCAAATTTGCTAACTTTCAGAGTAAGCAGGGTGTAGCCTACGTAGGAACCGAGACATAATTAAATATAATAACTTTTGGATTGTAACATTATATTTGTTAGTTAAATACGGGTGGAAGTGCAAGTCCGTATTATTGCGATTAAAAAAAACCACACACACACAACCTTTTGTACAAACTAAATGTNGAGAGTGGAAAACTATTTAGGAAAAACCACCCCCAGTTCATCCGACCGAGATTCGAACCTCGATCTCCCCGTCCTCAACTGTTGAGCTCAACACGACAAGCGCGTTAGCCAACTACGCCACCGAGGCGGGTCTAAATAAATTAATATTACTTCAGTATAATTATTTAGTTTGGTTTTCTACATGTAGTAATCTCATCGATTCTTGAATATTTGTTATGGGCATAGCGGCATTTAACCAGGGCTTTTTATATTAATTTAAAAAAAGTCCTCTTGAAATGCTTTGATAACTATTCAGGAAATTGCTTATACAACATATTTGATCATATTTATGATTTACCCGCTGCGGTGGGCGCGTGGCCTAACGCGCTACTCTTGTGTTGGACTAAACTTCCGAAAACGGGGAGATAGGGGTTCGATCCCGGTCGGGTGCACTGAGGGTGGTTTTTCATAAATAGTTTTCCACTCTCCCTCCACGCAAATGCGAGTTCACTTCCTCCAATTCAACCTTCCCAATTCTTAATCCATTAGCGTAATTAGTACTTAAAGCGTATAACTCGAACGGGTAGTAAGACGCGGTGCTAATAATAATAATAATAATTTAGGACGCAGCCTTCCTATAAGTAGAAATTATCACGATGGGATATGGCTTATAATAACGCAGCTCCAACGCTTCAAAAATACAAAATTAATCCCCATAAAAAATATTACGACCATAATAACAAATTACTGCGTTCGTGTGAGGAAGGCTTGGCCTAGTTTCCTAAACCCTTCAGTTCAATCACAGAACTACGGTAATTCACGTAAAACTCGTGGAAAATTAGCAAATTTTGTATTTTCACACAATGTAGGTTGGTCTATGGTAAAGAGTACTGTTGGTATCATTCAACTTAATTTTATCCGCTTTGCTGGTCACATGGTCTAAGGCAGAGTTTTTCAAACTGGTCTCTGCCATAGTTATCTTAGGCTCCGCGAGGAAATTTTAGAATATCTTTTATTTGTTTATCGCACTATAAAATAGAATCAGTAATTAACAACTCGTCACTTTTTAAATATATTATCAATACCTATAATATAACACTAATAATATAATAATATCAATGTTGACAGCAAAAAATATCATTTTATTTTCTAAAAGGCAATTCCTTTAAAAATTGGACTCTACATGAAATATATTTGATTTGATTATGTGCATGTAAATACATAAAAATAATTAAGAATATTATTATTTCCTATAAAATTGCTATAGTTACAGCTACTTCAATTATTTCAGGTGGGAAATAAAAGTTACAGTGGAACGATGCTTATCGGAACAGAACAAAGAATGTTTGAAAGACAAACGAGAACAAACAAATATAAATAAATTTTACAAGATTTGCTACACACAATTAATGACAGAACGTTCAATACATTAAACACATACCATCCCACACACCCACACACACAAAAAATAACCCCTTTTATCTTTGAACAAGATGCATACGTTAATAATTCCTCCGATAAAAAAATCATTGTGGTAATTGGAGGGATTAAATGTAAACATTAAAGATAACGATACATTAATAAACGTATCACCCAACACTCCTCATTACTGAGACCAAATCAATTTTTTATAAACCACATAAGCATGTTCTGTAACTAACCGCAAACATTCTCGCTTGGATAACCCAACCCTCAAACCACCGTAACAAACGTAAAACAAACTCGTACATTAAGGATTGGATTGTTTACTTACATCCATTACTGTTTCCAGCCTGTAATGTGGGTCAGTTTGTTTTTATTTAAGCCATATAGTTTCCTCTACCGGCTGACTAGGCCTGTCGTTGCTTCAAAAATATAATATTATTTATTGTAAAAGTTACGTTGAAATAATACCATACCAATCTTTAATATAATCAAATATTATTGAAATTAAATATCTTCTTATGGAACGTGATTCCGGGATTTTCTTTAAACTAAATTGTTTGACCCGCCTCGGTGGCGTAGTTGGCTAACGCGCTTGTCGCGTTGAGCTCGACTGCTGAGGACGGGGAGATCGAGGTTCGAATCTCGGTCGGGTGAACTGGGGGTGGTTTTTCCTAAATGGCTTTCCACTCTCCCTCCACGCAAATGCGGGTTCACTTCCTCTAATTCAACCTTCCCAATTCCTAATCCAATAGAGTAATTAGTACTTAAAGCATATAACCCGAACGGGTAGTAAGACGCGGTGCTAAATATTATTAAATTGTTTGGTTCGATTTTTAATGACAGTTAACTGGCAGTTAACAATATTCCAAACAATTACTATACGTAGCAATTGTTATTAATAAATAACAAGTTGTTAAATAAATTATGAGAATAGAACGTCGGCGCCTTTTAACGGATGAGTTTCTTTTTCACATTAATTGATATGATTAAAGATTAATTTTAAAGGGATATTTTTAAATGACAACGTATATCAGTTTGAAATTATACAGTTTAGGAAGTCACGTTTAAATATAACATTTCAGTATTTTATATAATAAAATATAAGTGTTTTTTTTATGAAACGTGATTCTCTGGAAATTTCTTTGAATTGAAATGTTTTGTTTACTTTAAATTGTGTTTTTATCATATTTAAAAGTATTCCAAACAATTTTTTGAGGTCAGTTTCCTTGATGTTATTCTAAATAACAAAATGTATCAAGAAACACTGAAAATGAAATAGTTGTGCGGAAACAGAGCGCATTAGACGAAAATAACAACAAAAACAAACATGTTCATCAAAACATAGTTTTTAAGCATACTTTATAATAAAATAGCCCGCATCGATAGTAGGATGATCTAGAGCATCACCCTCGCAACATATAGGATTATCCGATTATCGGTGATCGAGTTCCGGTCAGGTGTGTTTCAGGGGTGGTGGCGTTTTTAAGTGGTTTTGGTTCGTTCCTCCCTTATCCAACCAGATACGCTTCTTGGGGGGTGGGTTGTATAAGAGTTTGTCCTGCTACCTAATTAGCAAATATATATATATATAAAGATTGGTTGTAGGCCTAATGCTATAGATTTAGTTAACATGTAAGGCGTATGATGATATAATATATATAATGAAGAACTAGGAATACCACAGTTAAAAATAAACGCTTCATTACTTCTACTTTACCTCGGTCACAACGGAAACAGATGTTAGATTTAAAACTTTTTCACATCATTTACCTTGACTTTGGAGACTTCTTGATTATAGCAAACTCCACTCGAATTCTCTGACCGGGATTCAAACCAGAGAAGAACAAACATCCCCCTGATTCCCCTAAAAAAAGGGGGGGGGGTAACCACCGTTTCGTACGCACCCGTTTTAAAGTCAACTGAGGTAAAAGCTCCGTTCAGCTCTCCTACTCCGATGTTTTGTCGTAAAGAGCGAACCAGAGATTAGGAAAACACACACTCCAGAGTCCAGATAGTGCATGTGTTGGAGGGGGGCGTATCAGGGCCTGTAACACGGCCGGACTCTTGCGAGGTGACGATCTCATTTGTCGGGCACATATTTAGGTAAAACAAAACTCTAATAATAATTTACTATCTAATTTCTACCACGGCTTTCTTACCTCCCAGGTAAAACGCATTTTAACTCCACTAAATGAGTAAGGATAAGGATGGTAAAATTTAGAGAGGAAATGTGCCTACAATTGCGTGGATAGAGGGCATTTAGGGGAAAATACCTGAGGGCGAACCATTCCAAATCCCAATTTTTTTTACCCGCTTCAGTGGCCGCAAGGACTACTTTCGCAGTAGACTAGACTGCCTATGACAGGGAGATCGAGGTTCGAATCTTGTCGGGTGCAATGAGGGTGGTTTTTACAAAATTGTTTTCCACTCTCCCTCCACACAAAATGCAGGTTTACTTCTTTTAAATATAACCTTCCTAAACTTTTAAAACATTAGCGTAATTAGTAGACCCCTATATTACCTGAACGGATAGTAAGACATGGTGCTAAACAAATTAACATTTTCTTACGAAGTGACTTGTGTTTGTGTGTGTGTGTGTGTGTGTGTGTGTATATGTATATATGAGTATGTATGCATGTGTGTGTATGTATGTATGTATGTATGTATGTATGTGTGTGTATGTATTTATGTATGTGTGTATGTATATATGTATGTGTGTATGTATATATGTATGTGTGTATGTATGTATGTATATATGTATATATGTATGTATGTATATATGTATGTATATATGTATGTATATATGTATGTGTGTATGTATGTGTGTATGTATATATGTATGTATATATATGTGTGTATGTGTGTATGTATTTATGTATGTATGTATGTATCTATGTGTCTATGTATGTATGTGTGTTTGTATGTGTCTATGTATGTATGTGTGTTTGTATGTATGTATGTATATATATATATATATGTATGTATATATATGTATGTATATATGTGTGTATGTGTGTATGTATTTATGTATGTATGTATGTGTCTATGTATGTATGTGTGTTTGTATGTGTCTATGTATGTATGTGTGTTTGTATGTATGTATATATGTATGTATGTATATATATGTATGTATATATGTATGTATGTATATATGTATGTGTGTATGTATGTGTATATGTATGTATGTGTGTATGTATGTATGTATGAATGTATGTATATATGTATGTATGTGTGTATGTATGTGTGTATGTATTTATGTATGTATGTGTATATGTGTGTATAAGTGTAAGTATATATGTATGTATATATGTATGTATATATGTATGTGTGTATGTATTTATGTATGTATGTATGTATGTGTATATGTATGTGTGTATATGTATGTAGGTGTGTATATGTATGTAGGTGTGTATGTGTGTATGTATGTGTGTATGTATTTATGTATGTATGTATGTGTGTATGTATGTATGTGTGTATGTATGCATGTGTAAGTATGTATGTATATATGTTTGTATGTATATATGTTTGTATGTATATATGTATGTATGTATATATGTATGTATGTGTATGTATGTATGTATGAGTATGTATGTGTGTATGTGTGTATGTGTGTATGTATGTATGTATGTGTGTATGTATGTATGTATGTATATATGTATGTGTATGTATGTATATATGTATGTATGTATGTATGTGTATGTATGTATGTATGTGTGTATGTATGTATGTATGTATGTGTGTATGTATGTATGTATGTATGTATGTATGTATGTAATGTATGTATGTATGTATGTATGTATATCTGTGAAAGAGTGGGTGGGTGGTTCGTTAAGATTCAAGGAGTCGAAGGGTACATTCGTAGAGAATATCAAACTAAAGATTGCAGTCAATAATAACAATGACGACTCCAAGAATTTACTTTGGGACTTGTGGTCAAGTGGTGTTAGGGGGAGGGGGAGCAACATAACGTATCAAGGTTATTAATGCTATACCTGTTGAAAACAAACTAGGAACCCATCCTCCCCGTCCCCCACCAGAGTTCGAAAACCGACCACCTCGTCACCGGCCAACCAGATTTGTTGATACTGACATTTTAGTCGACGTGCCCACCAGTGAAAGCCACAGTATCAAGCGTTTCAATTATATCATTAATAATAATAATATTTAGCACCGCGTCTTACTACCCGTTCGGGCTATACGCTTTAAGTACTAATTACGCTAATGGATTGGGGATTGGGAAGGGTGAATTAGAGGAAGTGAACCCGCATTTGCGTG
>CABFOW010003921.1:53052-64827 GCA_902141385.1 Timema californicum
ACCCCCCCCCCCCCCAGTTCACCCGACCGAGATTCGAACCTCGATCTTCCCGTCCTCGGCGGTCGAGCTAAACACGACTTGCACGTTAGCCAACTACGCCACCGAGGCGGGTCATTTATATCAAAACTGTACAACACTTTCCCTCTAACTCCAACAATTACGCTATTAAACCACCCAATTTAATGGAGCAGGCGTAAAGGGGAGGGGGGGGTGAATATGAAGATAATGCACCAACATTCACCTGAGATAAGGATGGAAAACTGGGAAGTAAGAGATACCACCTCTCAGTACACCCGGATCAGGCTCGGAGTTCACAACATAATCCGCACGTCCAACACTACCGGTACGATATTAATTAAATTCTAGAGAATATAGCACATTGTTTGGTTCTGTTGCGACATATGCCAGTCACTTCATATGTGACAACGTATGTTCTTCAAACCATATCCATGTGACATACATTTGACGATCGCTATTGTATCATTACTAACACAGGAGTTATTGTGTTATTTCTATGGCTTTACTCCTCTTTATAAAAATAATTACGTTTGCCATTAAATTAATGACAGATAAACTTCCTTGTACCATTTTTTGTTACATATTTTTTTAAAGATTGTTATTATGGCCCACATGTTCAGGATATTCCAATTACAGTACGGTAGGGATTAGAAATATCTGGTTTTAGAGGGAGTGTATCAACATCTGCCTGGAGTGAGAAGGGTAAACAATTTAGGATTTTTTTCCTCTCCATTTATATGCGGTATTTAGCGTGGGCGTTCTAAAACGACTGATCGTTTAAGCACACGACTCATAAACTAACTTAAAACTAGAAAAGACACAACATCCAGCCCCCAGGCCATTAGTTCATCACTGTGAAAGAAGAAACCCACATTTCACCAAAGTTAAATTATTCGGCCACTCCAGTAATCAAACCCGGGACCCTTAGCTCAGTAGATAGACACGCTACCGACTAAGATAAAGTGTCGGACCATTTAAGATAAAATTACTAAATACACCCGACCTGAATTCAAACTCAGACCTCCTCGTCACTGGTAGACCAAACGAGATAACTATGTTGTTTTAAATATCCTGTCCTGTGACAAGCCGACCCCAAGTAAGTAATTTGTATTAGTTTCTACTCCGACACCTTAGCTCAGTAGATAACGTGTCTGCCTACCGAGTTGAGGTTCGCAGCTTCGATTCCCAGCATGGTTTAAACATTTATCACAGACGAATTGACATACTGTGGCAGGGTATTGTGTTGGTTCTTTTAGTCAATTTTTGTCTATAAATAATGTGCTAATTTAGACAGTAGGTTTAGAAAGTGTAGGTTTAATACCTCCCATAGTAATTGTTAAAAAAAATCATTTCCACCTATCTTTATCTCTTAGTCTTTAAATTAAACGATATATTTATTTATCTTATTTATTAGAGGGATTTTGGTGACCTGGCGGTCTAGGGGTAAGGTGTCAGACTTCTGTGCTGGTGGCCGGGGTTCAATCCTCGGTCCCGGCACAGATTTATCTGATTACCAAACCCTTCCTTCACCTCTGACAAGACATCTTGTGAATGTGGGGAATGCCAGGCCTCCACCGTGGTTCGGATTCCACGTTAAACTGTAGGTCCTCCATTTCATCTCACAATCACCCTACCATTACACATTAGCGTAAGTGCGTATAACCCGAACGGGTAGTAAGACGCGGTGCTAATAATAATAATAATAATTAGAGGGATTTATCGTGCACTTTACCAACCAACTGTTTATGTCAGCACACGCGAATTTCTATGAGCGAGACCGAAAGAGCCTAGCAATTCTTTCGGGAAAGGTATTTTCACATACCTTGCAGAGTTCTTTAACATACCACAGTCGACATGGGATCAACGGCTTGACCTCCCCTACGAAGGAAGTTGTGCTACGGATTTTTAACGCTCAAGAAAAATCCGTCGACCCCAGCTGGGGTTGAACCCACGAAAATCGGATCCTGAGGCGAAGGTCTCAAAACCCTTTAAGAAAAGAACTAAAAGTAAAATCAACGAGAGACCGAGACTTCAAAGACCATTCAGGAAATGTGACCATTCAGGAAATGAAATGACCGAGAAAGATAAGGATAAAGGAGTAAATAATGTACACACGTCTGCTGGTAAAAATTTCCAAAAACTGTGGTACATTATATTACAGGCACATCATACGACTTATACCAGGGGTCAGCAATCTTTTTTGGGCCTCAGTCGATTTTTATATTTATCAAAGGTCCCGCCATCAACCTTCATCTCTCGACTTTACTTTTAACTCTTAACCCGATAGGTATCAGTCTTACCTTGAATGATTACACCATGCCCCTATCTTATAAGCTGTACCATTGTGGAACCAAGCAAGGTAGAAGTCTTACCTTGAATGATTACACCATGCCCCTATATTATAAGCTGTACCATAGTGGAACCAAGCAAGATAGAAGTCTTACCTTGAAGGATTACACCATGCCCCTCTCTTATAAGCTGTATCATTGTGGAACCAAGCAAGGTAGAAGTCTTACCTTGATGGATTACACCATGCCCCTTCCTTATAAGCTGTATCATTGTGGAACCAAGCAAGGTAGAAGTCTTACCTTGATGGATTACCCCATGCCCCTATCTTATAAGCTGTATCATTGTGGAACCAAGCAAGATAGAAGTCTTACCTTGATGGCTTACACCATGCCCCTATCTTAAAAGCTGTATCATTGTGGAACCAAGCAAGATAGAAGTCTTACCTTGATGGCTTACACCATGCCCCTATCTTATAAGCTGTACCATAGTGGAACCAAGCAAGATAGAAGTCTTACCTTGATGGATTACACCATGCCCCTATCTTATAAGCTGTACCAATGTGGAACCAAGCAAGGTATGAGTCTTACCTTGAATAAGCTGTATCATTGTGGAACCAAGCAAGGTAGAAGTCTTACCTTGAAGGATTACACCATGCCCCTATCTTATAAGCTGTACCATCGTGTAATAGTGACAGGTAAGCTTGCTTCTTTGTTACAATGTAGTTTTCTTACACGATCGACTGAAAATTGATATGAGATCGACCTATTGCCGACTCCTGCCGTAGACCACACAGACTCAAAACTGCACCGGCACCTGGTACAGTTAACGACACAGTGTCATTTCACGTTACTTTTCGGTTCAATTTTAATGTCCATATGTTTCCTTCTAACACATATCAAATTATAATGCGAGTTGAGTAGATTGAAACAACATGTTAAAAAAAACAAGTTCTAGAGCAAATTGGTCCCTAACTAGATAGGTTATTTTAGTTTTTTGTTGGAAAGTTGGAATAACTGGGAGATACTCAAACTTTAAACATAGTAAAATTCCAGCATCATTCTCGGTTTTCCTGGCATAAAATAATAACTTTCCCCATTAAAAAATACATTTCTTCCGGTAGTAAGACTTTGAATAAAGAAATTCGAATTTGTTATTGTAAAAAGTTTGGTGAGCACACCACACCGCCAAATTTTAGTACCTGGGGGATCATTACTTCTCAATGCCTAGGCCAGTAGATTATCGCAGTCTTGTACAATTCAAACCACCTACAATCTCAATTATGTTTTAAAACACTTTGGAAATATCTCTAGAGGAACTTCAACGTACAAAAAAGTCCTTATCCTCTCCCATTGTGAGACTCAACAAAAATAATCCTAGGTAGGACCCTCCCTTCCCCTAAAAAAATTCTGGGTACAGACCTGGAATAAATCTACATCCTTATAGAACGTTTTTTAGATCTCAATCATAAAACTAGATAAGACATGTTGGCGTTTCGTGTCAATACTAAAAATGTCAGATAGAATGATTTTTCTGAAAATATAATATCATATAAAGTTTAGGGAAATTCATGTAGTTTGTTCATATCTTTGAATAAAGGCTAATGTTTTTTAAAATCCCAAAAAAGGGCGAAATTCAAGGACTTTTACCGTTTTCCCCTTTTATACTTAAAATTAAAGCATAATTCCAGATTTTTAAATTTTAATAATATACCTACGCGTTGATTGTAAGTTGTAAATCCAGAATGCGATCATTTCTCAAATATGAAACAAGTTTTTATTAAAAAAATTTATGCTTTTACTCCATATCCATTAGAGAATCCTAAACATTTTAGACTGAAGGAGCTTTTGCACTAGACCAAAAAACCATGCTGTAGTCCTCATAAAATTGTCTACACTAGTATTATGAACATCCCAGAGCGACAGTTAAATTGTACAAGTATAAAATAATAAAACAAACGGGGAAAAAATAACATTATCTGGCTGCGCCTTGGGCGAACGTCCTTTATTAAAAGTTCAAAAAATTACCAATCCTAATTATTTATGGTGTTTTATGGTATTAAAAACAAATAACGAATATTATAAAATTGCCTCATGGAGCCTGAAATAACTATGGCGGAGCACAGTTTGAAAAACGCTGCCCTATAGGTATAAGTTGTACTATACTCTTCCCACGCGAATGCGAGCACATTTCCTCTAAATTCTACTCTCCTTAACTTACCCCTTGAATTTGGCTGTTACTAGTTCTTGTGTTAATCTTACAAATAAAAATATATCATAATAATAATTATAGCATTAAAGAAAAATGGGGGAGGGGGGATGAGAAAATGAATTATTTGTTTTACACATTTTAAGACCGAGTATTTATCGGTTTGGTGTATTTTCAAACTTTTGGAAATGGAAGGTAAAATTCAAATATTTGGTTTCTGTGCAAAAAAACCAAAACAAATAAAATACTTGCTAATGGAAAACATAATTTTCAATTATTAAAATCATGTGTGTTGCTATTATTTACAACTATTCACGTTTAGAAAATTCACGCGAATTCATTTGAAGCAATTCCGGACATAAGACTTTGTTGTTATTAGTTGCCGTTTACGACGTGCGCTTTATCTCTCTTATGTCACTTTAAAGATAATGTTTGACACACTACGAGATAAATAACTTGTCAACTGATAAAAAATAAACAATGAGCGATAATATCGTTATCAAATTTGTTACACCTTAAGTTTAGGGCACTGACTAATTTTAAAGGACATATCCTCACGCAGCGGCGTTTATGATAGGAAATACAGTTTTGTAGGCTCGAAACCACTTAGTGGTCAAGAGAAGAGGGGGACATTGCTCCCTGGAATAAAATTGACACCCACCGCAATTTTATGGATTTTGTTTAGTTATTCTTCTAATAATATTTATTTGAAATAAGCCAAAAGTCAATCTTGAATTATATAACTTAAAAGGCGTGCAAAGCTTCATCAAACAGCGTACATTTGCTTTTTTTTCTTAAAGAAGTTTTTTTCTCTCTCAATTTGCAAATCTTCGCGTTAATAGTCCTATTTGAATGCTTGCAATAGTTGATGTTATTACACCCTCCGCCGATCCTATAGATAAGGCCCCTAAAACTATAGGATAGGAAGGATGTAACAATACATAGAAAATAATAACAGGAAATAGAGCAAAGTTTAAATGAAATATTCTTTAATTGGCACAAAGTATGAAACAAACACGGGAAAGACGGCCTTAATTCAAAACATCCTATAGCTACTATTCTGAAAGAAAACATTGACTTATTCGCACAGACATTCACAAAGTACTCTGGACTTAAGGTCCTTCAAACATAAAGTTATGGCTGGTAGCACATAAGCCAAAACAATACTTAAGGTCTTTCAAAACGTTAATGAAGAATAAGTTTTACACATGTTTCCTTGACATATCGAACGAACTTAACTTGCATTTACGTTAACTCAAAGTACTAACAATTCACATTAGAGTTGGATCAACGTGATCCAAACAAAAGGTTTAGCTAGGCAAAAATAAAAGATTCAAAGTCGAACGCAATTTCCTCTTTGCGTTGACTATACATTTACATTTAACATACTAATATAGGCCCCTCATTCATGACCTCAATAAAAAGTTGCGTAACAAACATAGTTTAAATAAAGTTAAATGAGCATTCCTAAAGTTCTACATTTTTAAAAGTTCTTTCCTAACTCAGTACTTCTAACGTTCAATAGCAACGATACATCTATCAAACGTTCCTTCCTAACACGCTACATCTCTATAGCTGTCAAACGTGCAGTAATAAGATACGTCTCTACCAGACGCCCAATATGTGATCTCTACACCCGTCCAACGTGCAGTAATAATGATACGTATTTACAATTTACAATCCTAGTTATAATGAGTCTACAACACGGAAACAAGGGGAGGGGTTTACACATCCAAGTCAGTTACGCTTAAACAGTTCATTACGTCATTATGATGTAACTTCACAGGGTTTCCAAGCCGCTGATTGGACGCGCGATTGTCGCAATGCAGTATTCCATTTCTTGACCAATGTAGAAGCTTGAAAGTTCGGCGAGGGTTTTCCATATCCCTCCGCCAGACGGCAGACCAGGGTTAGTTGATTTGGCGAAGAGGCATCAAGTAAACACTGGCTAGTTTTATTGCAATTTTCGGACCGAGTAGATCGTTGAACACGTACTCCAAGATGTAGTCGCCCAACTCTAGTTCATCGGCGCTTTTGACTCGCCAGCGACGTAGTCAGGTCAGCTGGATGATGGTGCGTGTTGAACAGTTATTTTAGTAGACTGTTTATAATGGACATTTTAGAATGCTGATTTTGTGTAATTGTTTGGGCTACATTAGGCTACAATAGTGAAGAATACTATTATAGGTTTCTTCGAGGTTATTCTGGGGGGTGGGTAGTATGTATTTAGGTGACTCGAACTTGTGATATTAGGTTGGGTGGGGAGTAATTGTACAATACGAAGCATTGTATTGTTACAATGTATTTATATTCTATGATGTGTAGTTGATAATAATCTCTCTGAATTTAGAATTTATTCAGAGGTTCGAATCTTGCTAGGGTGTATCGAGGGTTTAAAAAAAATTCCACTATTCTTTCACGCAAATGCGGGTACACCTCCTATAAATATAACCTTCTTCACCCCTATAGCAATTAGATTAATTAGTGCATAAGCGTACAACCCGAACTGTTAGTAAGACACGGTGCTAAGAAAAACAACATACATTTCAGCGAGTCTTCCTTTTGGCTGTTCTACATTTTACTTTGTTCAGTGTGAGTTGCTTTTAACCATCCATTGTAGTACAATGAAACTAGTTAGAAAAACTTCCTCGTGTTTATCTCAATAATAATAATCAACACTTTCGAAATTAGATTGTAAAAAATAAGTCAATTTCAAGCTACTCATTTTGTGTCCATCCACCAACTCTAATGTTGCAACCATCAGATCATTACAGTTTCTCCCACACTCGTCATAGCACTGAAGTAACATAGTGGATTAATTATTGTGAATTTGAAGGGGCTCGAATGTGTAGGTATGAGGTTTTGTGGCACCAAAATGTGGTCCTAAAGTGGTATGAAAGGGCACTTTAATTGATAAAATAAGGGACCAACTGTGTGTGAACATATCACAGGTACAGTTTAGACAAGATCTGCTTACGCTGTGGAAACATGTCACGCCAATGAAAATACCATTATGGAGATTTCACAGTTATTAGTTAATTTATGTCTCGATTTGGTATCTGCATAGCCTATGGCAGGGATGGCGAAACATTTCTGATCAGTGTGCCGCTTAAATACTAGCTGAATTTTGAGCTGAATTTTAAGTCTAATTGCCACCTCTTATTTACTTTTTGATAATTATTTAAAAACAAAAACTTTTTTAATATTATGAAATATAATGAATAGTTTTAATTAAATTGTAGATATTTTTAAAATGCCTAGATTTAAAAGAAAGAAAATTTACTAAATTGTCGAAGTGGGTCTTAAACAATAATAATTTCACTAACTTAAAGTAAAATATTGAAATTAGCACCTTTCGGGGAATAAAGATAATAAATTGATATAAATATTGAAATAAAAAAATTACATAATACTTTCCATATTAATTTAAAACGTGTTTTATATCGCTATCCAAGAATATTAAAGGTTCATAGCCTGTCTTTAACAGCACACAATACATTTACAACCGTTGACTTCAAAAAGCTCCTTGTGACTTATATTGAGTGACACGGCCGTCAATATAATAAGGACTTAAAAAAATTATACCACGTTAGAAAAAAATTATACCACGTTAGAATTTTTTTAATTTATTGTTTATGTTTTTCATTTGAGCGTAACACAAATCACTTATAGTCTTTAAAATATCAATCTTGCAATAGACCACCGACAACGGTAGATAAGGGTTCAACTCCCGGTAGGGTGTGCTGAAGTATTTTTATGACATGTGGTTTTCCAATCTCCCTCCACGCAAATGCAGGTACACTTCCTATCAACCTTTCTCATCCCTAGCCCATTATCGTAACTAGCCATTTGCGTATAACCCAAACGGGTAGTAAGATGCGGACATACGACACCCTAGCTCAGTCGGCAGCGTGTCTGTCTACTGAACTAAGGGTGCCAGGTTCGAATCTTGGAATGGCTGGAAAATGTATCAGTGGCGAGACGTGGGTTTCCTCTTTTACCGTGATGAACTAAAGGCCGGGGGCTGAGTGATGTGTCTGTTCAAAATTTAAGTTAGTTTATAAGTCGTGTGCTGATATAATCAGTTGGTTCAGAAAGTGAACGTTGAATACCCTTAAATAAATGAAAAATTAAGCCACAGTGTTCAATAATAATATATTTTTAAGGTTATAATTACCTCAACACTCCAATATAATAACAGCTATAAATGTAATTTTTCATTGTTAGCATTCTACTACTGCTGCTAATAATAAAGGTACCAACCTTAAGTTCCAACAATGATCAGCTTCAGTATGGGTCACTCACTCCAAAATAAATAATTAGCTAACTCTTTTCAGTCTTTCGGTAATCTACGTCCCGAAACAGTTATAATCTCTCTAAGTGAGCCACAGATAAATTCAACAAAGTTATTGCGTCGTGTCACCTGTTGCTAGGAAGCCCTCTGACTAAATTTAAGTATTGGCGCGCCTAGCTTTTGTTTCTACTTAATAATAATAATAATAATAATAATAATAATAATAATAATAATTGTTAGTTGATGTGTATGTGGGTGACGTCACACTCATGCTCAAAGATATGCTCTTCACTGATAAGAGCTGCTTAGACAAGGCGAGGATAACAGGAGAGTTCGTGAAAAGAAGAAAGATAAACACGATAAAGAAGTAACTTGGCAAATAGGTTTGGAAGAAACGGAAAATAGTTTATCGCTCAGTTTCTAGAGTGAAGTGTTGTTCTACGCCTTTAATTTTGAAATTATTTTGAACATTTTATTTATTTGTTGTTCGAAGTATATTGTGATTGATGGATTAACAACCATTCATGGTTCTTGAGTATTATAATTACATTGCAGGTGGATGTTCACTTATTTTCATTGTTACAATAACAAGCTTGACGTTTAGACTAATATTTTACTATTGAGGACTTAACACTTAAATAAATTGCTTAAAACTGCTTAAGCATGTCGTGGAAAATCTCCATTACAAACAAATAATCTGTTCAAATTAATCCAAAAAGGGATACGCGTTACATTAACAATGAAAATCAAAGACACTTTAGGAATGGCTAAAATAAAAGTCGTCCTCTTTTGACAGATTTGAAGAAATTAAAGTTTAGTTATATTACTTGGTGTTTCTTAGAAAAGCAATAGAATTGAGTGTATATCAATAATAATTTAATAACACGTTTAATTCAAAAGGTTCGATTTAATGTTATTAAAGCACGGCAGTTTATTTGACAGAAAATAGGTTTAATCTTCAAACAAACTATTTTAGATCCACATGTCTTGGTTTTACTTATTATTATTTCAAGAACAATTTTACTATGATAATATTGTATAAAAACTATAACCATTAATAATCCAATAATTATAATAATGCAAATGGGTCGTCATGGTAATTTCATGACCCTATTGATTGATTAACGGCATCACAGGCCTTGAAGACCACGCACAGACAACACAAGCTTACTCTTTACTTAGCAAACAAACAGGTTGTCATGGAAATAACATGACCATACATATCATTTACAAATAACTAAGCAGCCATTACACTCGTTTAATTGCATGGTTAGAATATTTATACCTTCCAGGATTGTTTGATTAACGTTATCATAATATAATTGCTAACGCGCGATACAGCAGGTTGGGCCAATGTAAAGAGAATAGACAGGTAGCGCCACTTGGATAAATTTGATTGTCATTGCATACGCCACTCAATAAACAGCAGTTATATTTTATTACTAAAACAGCCACACACACACACACATATATATATATATATATATATATAAAAAAGTTGAGTAATGACGTTAATCGAACATTTGTGTGGATTTTTAAAATGTATTTATTATTTCAGATTCCAAAATTTGACCGGATTGTTTTTATAACAACTTAAGTTTGTCTTCCAAATAGCTTTGTGTATGTAATACGATGGCATGTGTACTGAATGACGTCACACTATCAACCAATAAGATGTCTTTTTTTAATTTGGCGCTAACTTTTATTCTCTTCACAAAGGGTTGAGCTACGACTTTTATTTTATTCACATTGTGTCGTGAGAGTTTGGAAAAGAGCCTAAGCCTCTTATATTTATATTCGAGTACTTAATATTTCTGATATCACTCTAATGGCAATGCATTTTTATTGAACCCTCCAAATATATCTCAGAGGTAAAATTGTAAACTAGGGATTCTTATTCGTCCTTTAAAACTACATGGTGTAGGCCGACTATACCGACCAACCATGTGGTCACCGCTGTTAACGGTGATAGTTCCAATATTTGCGGAAAAGGGTATCAAATGGTCAGCACATCGAACCCTTCGGCCGTTAATCTCAGTTTTCTAGAATGCAGCTACTACTAATTTAATCAAGTAGCTCTTTAATTGTCCTCACTAGGCTGTATTTGACCCCGTTCCCGATTCATTGTTTCAAAGAAAAATTATGGAAGCGCTGGGGGTTGAACCTGAGACTTATGGATCTGTATCTAGGAACTATAACCACTATACCACAGAGGCGGCGATTTTAATTTACAATCATATTTTAAACAAATGTTCAAATTATTTAAAAAAATAATATTTCAATTAGGTGGCAATATAGTAATCTAACTTCATTCATTTTATTTAGCTATTTAAAAATAGCTAAATCCAATGAATGAAGTTAGATTACTATATTGCCACCTGATTGAAATATGTTTTATGATAAAATACTATTCAATTAGTGATATGAATTACATTCTGTTACTTTATATATAAAAAAGTAAGTAATACATCATACATATTTGTCAGATACGCCGTGAAGCAATGTGTTTGAGTGTATGCCATTGAACTCTATACTTTAGAAGTCGGAAACAAAAGAAGGTTGCACTTAACGTCTCACATTCCAACGCAAGCGCCAGGGCTGTTTACACCGCGTTCTGGGGGGAAAGAAATCATCCATCAAGATCCCTTCAGAAATTCACGTAGGCTTTACGCAGCACAGACTCGGTAAAAAAGATGCCTACAGAGGAAGGAGCGACAGGAAAACTAAAACTTGTTCCCAACACTGCACTGTTACGGTTTCCCTTTCCCTACTGCTAGAAAAAACATACGTAATATTTGTAGAACTAATGTTAAATATCACCATCAACATTTAAAAATAAAATTAATACCGCCTCTTACTACCTGTTATACGCATATGTACTAATTACGGAATGCCAGGTCTCCAACGTGGTTCGGATTCCACGTTAAACTGTAGGTCCTCCATTTCATCTCACAATCACCCTACCATTA
>CABFOW010003922.1:0-40868 GCA_902141385.1 Timema californicum
GGAGCCGTAAAGGAGAAGTAGCACTTTTGCTAACCATAGTCCCCTACTCATTGTTATTGGCTCATAAACGAGACTATCTTATTTGTCTTTTACTTCCTTACAACTTTTTCGTATCTTCTCGCATCAGAAAAAAAAAGTAACAGAAGAAAACCGGCAGTTCAGTGACCATTGGGAAGATAATTACTTCTTCATAATGCAGAACTCCAAATTAACATGTTTGGTTTGCAGAGAGACAGTTACTGTATTCAAAGAATACATCAATGGCCTATTTCGGGATAAGAAAAGCAGTGCACGAGTGACGGGAAAAATCAAATGTGAGGTGGACTGTCTACTCCTGGTGATTGCCAATTAAGAGGGACAGATAAAACAGCTGGAATATGAGAATGAAAGGCTGAGAGAGGAGGGTAAGAAGAGGCAAGAGAAAGACGTGATAAGAAGACCAAAATTCACGCAGATAACGGCTGCAGGACAATCAGGAGGCCCGGGGGTCAGACTGTCTCTGGCTTAAAGGATCATGCGAGGGCAAGAGAATAAGTTAAGAAGTAAGATATATAGCTCGTCTAGCAGGGGAGAGGACATGAGGAAGATCCAGACAATGGTAATGTCAAAGCTAAATCCGGCAAGGGATAAAATTCGTATCCAGTCATTTAGGCCAGCCGGTAAGGTTGTGGTAGTTGAAACTGAAATTGTGGACGACACAAATAAGGTAAGGAAGGGAGTCCAAGCACTTTAGGGTCTCAAGTGCAAGGAACCAAGAAAGAGATAACCATTAGTGACACTATATGATGTACCGGTGGACATGACTGAGAATGAACTGAAGGACACGATTTATAGACGGAACCTAGAAGGTAAAATAAGGAGAAAGGACTTTGACGAGGGTTTTGTGCCCAGGTTTAAGACTGGGAAGAGGGAGAGAAGGTTATCTCGGTCAAGGACTTTCTCATTGTTACGAGGTGTAACAGATGCAGGGACCTGGAACATAGGGTGAAGTTTTGCCATAAGAAGGAATATCTATGGGCAGTGCGGGAAAGTGGGACATGAACTTAAGGACTGTAAAGAGAAAATAAGAAGTGCATACCTTGCATTAGTAGAGGAAAAGAAAAGTGCAAGTACCCTAACACTAGAGAATGTCCGACATACCAACTCTTTCTAGATAGACAGATACAAAATACCGACTATGAGGGACGATATATGTGTAATGACAACTGTACTAAGACGAATACTGGGCAGACTTGAGAGGAAGTAAAGTTAGGTCTGGGAGCAAAAAAAGAAATTCACCATCACGAGTTAGGAGGGCAAAGAAACACAGGGAACGTTCAAAGGTAAGGAAGAAAGCAGTAGAGCAGGAGTTAAAAATTGTAGGAGGACTAAAGGCAACTAGGGGAAAGGAAGAAAAGGAGGAAGAGGTATCGTCAACCGCGGAGGAATAGAAGGATAAGCGGAAGCGGCGGAATATCTAGAAGTGGAAGTTTTGGAGGAAAGGCCCAGTCTTTGTACATGCGAGCGATACAAAGAAAATAGAAGAGGATGAAGAAAGGAAGATCAAAGCACTTGAGGAGTTATCTGAAAAATTAGGATAAAGGCTGAGGGTGTAGAGAAGAAGAAAGAAGAAAAAGCTGTGGTAGAAGAAAATAACTTGAGTGACTAAGATGACTTAGTGAATCCAAGCCAAATATACAACAACCTTGAGGAGACTCTCCAATTATCAAGTTTGGAGGAGCAACAGACTCTACATCTGGCCATGAGGCACATAATAAGATCTGGTCATGAGAAGGGAGCGTCCATAGCCTTCTCCACCCCTGAGGCTCTGGATAGGATACAACTAAGGTCAATAAATCTGCCGACGGAGGTAAAACCACTTCTTAAAAAAGTCCATAAAGTTTTCAAAAGGAGGAAGGAGATGCTCAACGTCGAGGAACTCTACCAACACTTTGTGAAGGCAAACAGTCGGATAGCATTCGACTTGAAGGAAACTTGGCCCAAATGTTATGTGTTTACTCACAACCCATAATGGATGGCAGAAGCATTAGTAAAATAAAATTTTGGCAGTTGAATGCTATGCAGAGTAAGACCGTTATGGAAGAGATTAGAAAAGTGGCTGAGGACTTGAGTTTGGACATCATTTATGTGCAGGAGCCGTATAGTACGGTAAGTGGAAAAAATTTGCAGATGACCAACAAAGGTGAGAATTATCACTAGTGGTTCGTCGCCCATGAGCGCGATAGTAATCTTAAATACACATATAACGGTTACAAAAGTAGATCAATACTGCAACGTGAAGGTCACTTGCGTCAAGATAAGAACAGATGCAGGTGCATTCATCCTGATCAACATGTACTTACAGTACAGGGAAGACATTCAAAAATACCTGGAGCAAATAGAAGTTATAGATGAATGTCTATAGAGGTGTCTCGGTGGTATTCCTCGGAGATGCAAATGTGAAGTCACCCCTGTGGTTCAGTGATGTGTTGAGAAGGCCGGATGGAAGGAGGGGTTGATGTAGAGCATATGAGAAAGGAGAGAAGCTAGCAGAGATAATAGTAGCGAGAAGACTAGAAGTGCTGAATATGATAGGGAATCCACCCACCTATACGGGGAGAGCAGGAGCAAGCTCAAATATAGACGTCATGCTATGCAACCAGGAAGCGATTGGGATCGTTAAGAACTGGACAAGTTGACAATTAGTGACCATAACTTTATCACTTTTGATATTGAAGGAGATCTAGGGCTGCAGGCTGAAGTGGGAATAAGACCTAAATTCAACATCCACAAAGCCAATTGGGAGAGATTAAAGAGATAATTGGAACTACCAAAAGATATAGAAAAAGGAGGAAACATAAATGTGAAAGCAAAGGAGTTTATGAGAGCTGTACAAAGGGCGATGAGAGAGTCCGTTCCGATATTCAAGGAAAAATTAAGGATAAGTAATAAACCCTGGAATGAGAGATTCGGGAAAAATCGGAAGGAAATGAGGGCAGTGAGGAGGAGATACCAGAACTGTCATGATCCATGTAGTCATGGCATTTTACTGGATATCTATTAAAGGAAGAAAGAAAGAAGAGTATGAATCTGTCCTGAGGCTGGCTAAGAGGGAAATCTGGGGGCGATCAGGAGGAGCTGAGAAATAATGCTTGGGGCATACCATTTCAGATAGTGACCAGGAAGGTAAGGCCCCCAGCAGTGATCTCGACGCTGAAGACTCAGGGTGGTGACATGACTTCTTGCTGGGAAGAATCGGCAAGGTTGTTGCTTGAAATGCTGCTTCCAGATGATAATGTGGAAGACAACGAGGAACAAGAAACTGCAAGAATGGACATGACAAGGAACTACGACAACAAAGCAGAGACAGATCTAATAACACGGGAAGAGATTACAAGGTTGGTGGCCCAAATGAAGAGTAAGAAAGCACCTGGACCTGATGGAACCAGAGTTGAGGTCCTTCAGAAAATAAGCGAACAGGTAACACCCTTTCTAAATAGTTTAATGAATGAATGCATAGACCAGGGCCAAGTGGCTAATGTATGGAAACAAAGTGAGGTAGTCATTCTTAGTAAGGGTGAGCACAAGGGTCCACAGAAACCTAAGTCATACAAACCAATCTGTTTATTAAATGTATGTGGAAAACTTCAAGAAAAGATCTTGTGTAACAGATTGAGGAAGCATCGTGAGATTGTTGGCATGCACCAGAAGCCATACTCTGGAGCATTCGATAATTTGTGGTGGCCATCACTATTCAAACGGTTAAGGGAACTAGAATGTCCGGGGAGAGTCTACAGAGTTTTTATGGACTAGTATAGGGACAGATATGCAACCCTGAAATGTCCAGGAATATCAATAAGTAAAAAAATAATTACAAAATGCTGTCCCCAGGGATCGGTTTGGGGACCAATCTTTTGGGACTTAGCGATTGAACTTTGTTTGTTGGCAATAGAAGTGCTCCCAGGTACGGCGAGAGTGGTCTCCTTTGCAGATGACTTACTGATAATTGTTGAAGCCAAGTCAAGATTGGAACTTGAGACCAAGAGTAGTGCGGTTCTCGCTGGGCTGGACTCTTTGTGCAAGAAAGTGAAATTAAGTTGGGCACCTGCGAAGACAACGTATGTGCTGTTCAAGGAAGTGCTGAAGAGAGACCCTATGATAAGGAATGACCGACAAATGATAAGACGAAGTGTAAATATCAGATATCTAGGAGTTACGTTGGGTGAAAAACGCGGCTTCATGATGCACGGGAAGAATATATGTGGAAGAGCCCTAAGACTAACGAACAAGATTATTAGCATAAGACAGAGTCGATTTAGACTGCCTAGGCTTAGTATACAGATTTATCATCAAGCTTTACTGGTTTCCATCGTGGGTTATGGGGCCAGCGCTTGGGCACACCGGCTCAGACTGGTATGGGTTAAATGTAAGATCCGAAGCCTACAGAGAATTATTCTCTTAAGGCTACCCAGAGCTAATAGAACAGTTGCGACAAATGCATTGTGTGTGGCCCTAGGTATCTGGCCATAGATATCTGGCCACTAGACCTAGAAATAAGGAAGAGAGCAGCTATGTACTGGCTATGGAAAAGGGAGTTAGACAAGGTTGCTAAACTGACAAGAGAAGGAGTAATAAATAGCATCCAGGTGAGGGAAGCATTACTGGATGCATGGCATACAGAATGAAATTAAAGCACAACTGGAAGGAAAACTTACCAACTCTTTTCCAATGTCAGAAATCGCCTAAAACTAAAATTTTTACAGCCTTCCCCTGGGCTAGTTCACTTTATCACTGGCCATGGGCCGTACAAGGCTGTTCTCTACCTAAGACACTTGAGAGAAGACAGGCTATGCAAATACGGAGAGGAGGCTACCCCTGAACACGTACTGGAATGTCAACTAACGTTAAAAAAGAGGGAAACAATGCAATTTCCATTACAGGCCAGCGCAATTTATCATATATTGCATGACGTGGATAGGTGGAGTCTCCTAGATACAATCGCGAACAATGTTCCAAAGAGAGAAAAAGGACATATACATAGCAGACATGAAGACTAGGAGACAGGTTAGACAAGACAAGTTTCAACGAGGGGCCTCCAGCTTCAGCACTTTACAATTGGCGTACTCAATGTGGGGCATCCACAGCTTCAGTCTTTTACAACTTACCAACTCTTTCTTGGTGTCAGAGATCGCCTGAAACTAAAAAATTTACAGCCTTCCTCTGAGCTAGTTCACTTTATCACTGGCCATGGGATGTACAGGGCTGTTCTCTACCTAAGACACTTGACAGAAGACAGGCTATGCAAATGCGGAGGGGAGGCTACCCCCGAACACGTCGTACTGAAATGTCAACTAACGGTAAAAAAAAAAGAAGAGGGAAACAATGCAAGTTTCATTACAGGCCAGCACAAGTTATCATATATTGCATGACGTGGATAGGTGGGGTTTCCTGGATACAATCGCGAACGATGTGCCAAAGAGAGAACAAGGACATATACATAGCAGACATGAAGACTAGGAGACAGGTTAGACAAGACAAACAAATGGAAGACAGACAAGGTAATGAGACCAGTGACGACAGTGACACTACAGAAGGTGACGACTCGACATCAGAGACAGAATCAGAAGACATACTATGAAACTGGAACCAAGACTTAGATGAGACAGAACATAGATCTTACTGGCTGGCAGAGTGGAATGGGACGAGGAAGTCCAGGTCATTCGGAGCCCAGCTGGAGAAGGCTTCCTTAGGATGCCAGTAGTGGAAGCTGCTGAGGGACCTGAGGCAGCCAAGTTATCAGCTGGGAATTAGAGGAATCGAATAACATCAAGAGGCGGAGGAAGAAAACCCTCAACTCGCATGGTCTGGCCCATTTGGCAACAAGTGAGGTGCTGAGCTGGGGCGGTGGGGCTTTATGTCTATCAAGGTTTCTTCAATCAGTAGCTGAAGGGACAAGGAAGAATATTAAGATGCTCTGCAGCCACCAAGTTGCAAGAAATGTATTAGGTTAAGTGAGTTTTAGTTAATATTTTCTTATGTTGTATCATGTTTAGTTTTAGGTCCAAGGTAGTAGTCTTAGCTCTGGTAGGGCGCCTCCCCAGGTGGTGGATAGGGGGTGGGGATGAGCAAAGTACTTTATTATGCAACATTTGATGCTTCTTGAATGCATGAATTGTAGTATATACCCCATCATGAATCATTGACCAAAGTATATTAAGTTTCCCGCTTACTGTGTGGGCTTCAAATAGATTTTTCTTGAATGTGATCCACATCATTATTGAACGTTGTCCATCTTACAGGGTATTTTGTATTCAAAACACTACTAATTTCTTTCAAATTTTTTCCTCTTTAATGATTATGATATAATTCTGGAGCTCCATAAACTTGCCTAAGCTCAGCTGAACACAAATTTAAACTGTACAAACCATGAAACAAACATGACCTTTTGGAGTTGTGTTATCATGTCAATAAACACATTGATTTTAAATAAATACAGTGATATCTCATGATAGGGGACACCTTCCAGGATCAATAAAATGTCCTTTATTAAGGAGTGTTCATTATTTATAAAAATATTATATATTTAAAAATTCACAATGCTTGAACACAGTTTAATATATTGTGTTAAGATTGATTACAACAATCTAATTACTGCAGTCTGTGGTATTGTATGCAAGATAATTATTACAAGTGAATAAATAATGTGGGGCTTTTTGTACAGATTGCATTATACACAGAAGAATACACCAATTAAATTAAATGTAAACAGTAGGCCCTCTGTACTGTAGGTCTATATGTGTATCCGAGCACAGACTAAACTGAAAGAATAACTTCATAGGTTATTTTATAAACTTCTGCTAAAGGAGTAAGGATGTGTTGTTCACACTTTGCGCAAGACAACGGCATTCTTGACATTCGTACAGTAAAATATTGTGTATGGAATGGTGTTATCAATTTTTTTTTCGTTCGCTGTTTAGAGATTCGCATGCATAAATATGCATCTTTAGAAGTGTGCACATACATTATTGGGAAGTTGTTCTACCTTAAAATCCTATGTTATGTTCACGGATAAATTTAAACTGTCCGACAAAAAAACAAAACAATATTCAAAGGTTTCTATTAAGGGAGATTTCACTGTATAACTATTGTTTCAATTTGATATTTAATATGTTTATTTTTCATTTTTTACTTTCTCTTAAAGTTAATTTCCCTTTTTTGCATAGACATATTTTTTCATTTAAATCTTCTGCTTGTTTTTTAACCAATACATTTTAGCTTTTGAATTTTCATTAAAGGTATTGTGTAGTAATTATCAATACATATAATTAATAAGGTAGGTATAAATAGCACAAACCATCAATATACCAGTAAATTACAAACAAAATTGGTTTAACTTACGGTTACTCTGTTGTCTAGTGGGAATGGAAATCGAAACTGTCCTCTGTCGATGTGGAATGTATTATCCCACCTTGAGTAATCGCTCACCAAAAAGAAGTCTATCTGATTATTTTCTTGGTTTTCTGTAGCACCTCTTCTTGGTTTGTCACCGCAATGTTCAATGAAGTTCAAAGTGATCAAGAAATCCTGGATGCTCAATTTATCAATAGATAGATTAGAAGATTAGAACAATTGATGACTTCTACTACATCGACAGGACATCCTTACTTCAAAATGCAATTAAAGTGTGTGTTAACCTTTATATTGTTTTAATTGGTTAGCCACAAAGAGTTAAAACAAGAAAATCATCAAACAACATAGTAGAGTTAAATTAAATATGAATGAAAAATGACACATGGACACGAGACTCAAACTCTGGACTTTGTATTAACATGCCAAATGATCTACTACTGAGCTATCAAGGAAGTGTTCGTTATTCAGAACTATACTTTTCTCAAAAATTAAGTCAGAGGGAAGAATGACCCTGTGCACGGCGGGAGAGCATTTGTATGCTAAACCCATTTTCCCAAGTTCTAATCCTGTGTCATTTTTCAACCAAATTTAATTGAAGAATACACCCCAGTGCATGGTTATAACCAAACCAAAGTTAATGTTCAACTATTGAATAGAATATGTCTTGGGCAAGGAAATATAGGTAGGCCTACTGTATCCACTTAAAAACAACAACAGACAAATTTATTTTCTCATAATCAGGTAAAAGAGCAAAATGAACAGTTTTAAAACTCAAGATTTTACATGCCCTTAACAATCAGGTAGCATTGGCAAACCGGATCTCTTAATTATATTTAAATTTTGAATAACTATCAACTAATATTTATTTCATGTGGTGGTTCCAAAGATGTAACACAATATTTCCTGGCATTTCTTGAAAATCAATTTATTTTAAGTATGGGGAATGTTTTCACAACAGTATTTATTTTTTCAAACACTGAAGAAATGTTTTAACTTTGTATTTGGAGTTGTAGACAACATATCAAGAGGAATTAAAGTTGGAATCTCAAATGAAACCTGTTACTTTCTGAAAGATAAATTTGTTCAACTTTCAAACTAGTAACGTGAGTTTTAAATTATGGTTGTTCATTTTAAAGAAAACAAGAACATCAATTAATTGTTACTTAGAATGAGTGGTTTTTTAGCACCTCATATTTACTACCTGTTGGTTATAGACATTATGTACTAATTATGCTAATGAGTTCTGGATGAGGAAGGTTGAATTTAGAGGATGTGAGGCAAATTTGCATGGAGAGAGAGTAGAAAACCATCAGTACACTTGACCAAGATTCGAACTCCGATCTCCCTGTCATTGGCAGTCAAGTATATTGTAAGAGTGACGCCTTAAACCAGTATGTCTACTGAAACAGGTAAAACTATTGTTGTTCACAAAGTCGACTTATAATCAGTTTTATTGCTTTATAAAATTTTCCTTCTATCCACCCACTTAAATATAAATTAAATCTTGCATCTAATCCTATCTTTAGATTCATGTTTATTTCAATGTACAATTCAACCCTTAAAATTGAGTGTAGACATCGAAAGTTGTGTTTTCCAAACATTTTGTAAGGTGTCTTTGTGGATCTTTTAGCCATCCATTAAGATATTAATGGAGGATGATCCTCATTGGAGAGCATGCGAGCTTACACATCAATCTCATCTGGTTTTGTTTGCCAGTTACGGAAAGGTTGATGTTCTAATCCTGACCAAGTGTAGCCTAATGAGGATTTTTTTTTCTAAATAATTTTGAATTTTTCCTCTATGTAAATATGGGAACATTTCCTTTAAATTCTACTTTCCTCAGCCCTAACCTATTAGTGTAAGTCTGTGGATAGCCCAAATAAGTAGAAAGCCTTAATGCATGTAAAAATGGATTAGCACTCTCAATGCTTTGCTCATCATGAAATTATTTCAAAAATACCAGGGTTTCAAAACATGTTTAATAATGGATCCTTAATTATTAATTTAACATTCATTGGCAGCAAAGATACCAAAGTAATTCATAAAATGACAATTAGTGATTAATTTTGCTAGTATGAAGACACCATTAAATTAAATAAAGTTTTGTCTACTACAACTGTTTATCTTTTTTATTTGATTCAAGAACAGGCAAATCTAAATGGTTACAACTCTCAAGAAATGAAATAGCGTGGCAACATGGTAATATGAAATATATATTTTCTTATTCATTCTAAACTAGCACATAACTGTAAGAGCAATAACTATTTCTTCTTCTCATAGCTCTTATATTTGATACCATTTTAAACTAATATAATTCTAGGACTGTTTGATAAATATATCATTTAAGCTCTACTCTCAAGAGCCAGCAAATGTTTGACCATGATCAGTGTTAAATGTATTCAAATAAAAATTCCCGTTACCACCCACCCCTTCTCTGCTCTTTTTTTATGTCAATATTGTGTAGTATAGCAATCATATTTTAATGTAAGCTCGGATATCCTATTTATGAATTATGTTTTGCTGCCTAATGCTCCTTAATATGGTTATGTTTGTTTTCAATAATATAAGTTTACTATAAATAATTCAACTACAACCAATTAAATGTAATCAACTCAAATACAGGTTACCTGTGCAGTATATGTGCAATAAATCACAATTGTATTAAGTAATACCACCACTTCCAATCCGATTGGTAGAGAAACTTGCATTATTGAGTTATTACTTTCTTCTTGCAAACAGTTTGTTTTCTGTACCTAGTGACATTTTATTTATGAAGTTCAAATACAAATTGTGTCAGTTTACATATTTTATTCAAATTTATTAGTGTACATTTATTGAAGTACCTACATCATTATTGATACAATCTGCATTTATAAAGTTCGTTCACCGTAGGAATTGTTTTCTAAAAGGACTTTTTCCCTACCAGAAATCTATTATATAGTAGGATATTGGTAGGAAAAAAGACCTTTCAGAGAGTAATTCCTACCGTGAATGGAGTATACTTAATGTTTATATAACTAAACATTCACATCGATAAAGATATTATTGTATTATTTGTACCTTGCTTACAGTTTTCTTTTCTTATTTTGTAGTCACATTTAAAAATAATTCAGGAAAAACAACTAGTCTCCATAAAATTGATTTTAGTGGCTCCTAAATACTTTATTACTCACATTCTAATAATTGACTATACACAAAGAAAATCATTTAAATTTATTTTAGTATTCAGAATCCATATTAGTAGAGGCATTAAAGATTTTATTTCTTTTAAATTAAAGCACTCATTGTATTATTTCCTAAATTTAATAGTTTATTAAATTAATCATTCCTAAAAAGAAGTAACTTCAAGTTATTATCAGTTGATGTTCTATTCTATTTCACTCAAACTTTTATTAAACCAAATTCCTACTTTATAATGCCTAAATTACACCTTCAAACGGACCGAGTAAATTCTTAGCTATGGAAGCAATGCAGGACACCCAATTTTTTTTTTTTTTTTTACAAACAAACAAATCTCTCAACTATAACTTTACTAAATCTGCTTTCACATATTCATATGTTAAGTCATGTTATCTGCAACTGTAACTTTTGATAAATATCATCAATACAGTAAAATATTGTTAGTGTTCATTGCAAAATTTTGTCTGTAGTTTCTAAACGGATATCCAAATGTCCATTTGCAATAAAATAAGGTATAGTTTGCAATTTAAAAAATATATTTCATATTGTTATGCATTTTTATATTCAAATATATTATGAAGTACCGGTAGTATGGCAAATGAGTATTTTTTTAGTTATTACATTAAACATAAGGGTTATTAAGAGTGTGTATTTATCCATGGCTATAGCATTGCTTAGGTGCCAGGCACTAATACAGCTGGGTTCAGGCATCACATCATAGTGCGGTAAGTTGGAGTCTTTATAAGAAAACATTGGTATTGAGACAGTAAAAACATTTTACTATGCCTAAAAATACACAATATTTAAAACAAATAAATTTTTAAACTAAAAATGCTTTTTTATTGATTTCATTTTGGATGCTGTCAAGTCAAGTCAAGTCAAGAAGTCATAAAACCTTCATTGCTATCTCTGCTTAAATCACAATAAGTTTATGTTTCTTAGTTAATTGGCCAAGATATGGGCTAAAGACAAGTTATTTTTATGAGTTAGGATGAAGGAGGTCGTTAGGACATGAAGATGCTTTAATGTGGAGAAAGGATGGGAAATCTAAAGTGTTAAATCACATCTAGAAATCTCAACCTCCCTTTTATAGGCAACCAAATGCAATTAAGTATGATACCCTGGACCACTCGGCCATTGGTACAGGTATATAAGTCCTGCATATCTATGATAATCATTTTGTAATCTAAGAAAAAATTTCAATTTCTTATGACCCCTCGAGTAGATAAAATATTGTGAATGTCAAAAATTGAATGAGATTTTGATGGATATCAAAATTTCATGAATCATGACCCAGTGAAACTGAAAAGGTGATTTTTTGCAACGCTTTCCATGTGTATTTTGGCCTAGAGCCGAAACAATTTTACCAATCAGGCTAAAGCTTGGGATCTAGGGTTTTCATAAGGTTCCCTCAAAGAGTTTTTGGAACTAGATATCCAACCCTTGAAATTGGCTCTAGTGATTTTGATTAAAATTCATATCCAGGCATTGTTTAGCAGTACAAACAAAATTACACGGGTCATTTTAACAGG
Source organism: Timema californicum (assembly GCA_902141385.1). Lineage (NCBI taxonomy): Eukaryota > Metazoa > Arthropoda > Insecta > Phasmatodea > Timematidae > Timema > Timema californicum. The sequence continues at coordinate 12,102 of CABFOW010003922.1, forward strand.
AAAATGACTTTGAGGTTACTGTACATTTGCGGATATCTCCCATTTTGATCCTATCTCCCATTTTGATCCTATCTCCATAACTCTTGGGGTACAAAATAGCCAGGTTGTAGTACTTTAAAAATAAAAGTTTTATTTGAAATATATCTAAAAAAATAGTTTCTGAGTTATTGACAAATACTTTTTTTTTAAATTGAGGTCTGGTAACGGGGAGTTTATTGTAATGATCTTTAGTGAATAAAGATGTTACTTTTTCCTTAATATGTTTCTGTAACACTGTATATTATTTCATGTATACTCTTTGGTGGAATATGATGCTCTTTTTTTTACATTATATCTATGTAAAATATTTTGTTTCTTATCTTCTTTGAGTTTTAAATAAATGTCTCAATTTTTAGGTAAAGGAGCAAGAAAGTTTGTGCTGTACACTGTACCATTTATGTTCTATATGACACAAGTAGGCTACGCTGAACTAGGGATACAGAATGAATTTACACAGGAGAAGAAAATAATCAAGTATTTAATAACAAAATATAGAACAAGATGTATATATAAATATATATAACTTTATATCAGTTAAGCCAGCCTGGGTTGTAAATTAAACTCTTTAAAACATTCAGTATAATGATAAACAATAGAAAATTTCCTTGATTATAGTGAATGATGGCTAATTAGCAGGTGTCAACAAAATAGTACTATGGCTGGTCTCTTTCCCTTATGGTACTGCCAGCGCATTCTATAGTACACACAAGGTGACCTGGCGGTCTAGGGGTAAGGTGTCAGACTTCTGTGCTGGTGGCCGGGGTTCAATCCTCGGTCCCGGCACAGATTTATCTGATTACCAAACCTTTCCTTCACCTCTGACAAGACATCTTGTGAATGTGGGGAATTCCAGGCCTCCACCGTGGTTCGGATTCCACGTTAAACTATAGGTCCTCCATTTCATCTCACAATCACTCTACCATTACACATTAGCGTAAGTGCGTATAACCCGAACGGGTAGTAAGACGCGGTGCTAATAATAATAATAATAATAATAATATAGTACACACACATTTAGTTGGAATTAAACTAAGAGTAACATTAGCACAATAGAAGCCCAAAAATCTGGCAAAGAAAAAGGGTATTAGTTTCGCGAACCCCACTATGACTCTATGGCAGTTCCCTGGGTTGCGCACCCAAACTAATACAGTATGTGAAGCGTAACTACTTAACCAACATAAAATAAAGAATTCCACCAACTCAATTGAGTTATGTAATCCAATACAGACAACCTGGTTGTAGCCATTCAAAAATTAAACAGGTGTACATGACGTTTACAGCGTCATGCGAAACATTGAGTCAAATTATACTAATGGAACTTGTGGAAGTTTATTAAGTCTGTAACTAAGACATTACTGTATTTCAAGCCCAAGGCTCGTAACGTAAACACTGTATAGTAAATATACAGAGCAACATAGTCCCTAAGACTGATGTAACATTCATGAAACTAGCTGTAATTAGACTTGTCCCTTATTCTCGAGGACACAACATTTAAATAACAAAATAAACCTTTAAGTTAGGAAGTCAACAACACTTGCATATGATCCATTGTCAATTCGACATACAATCAAGACAAATGAAAATCGTCTCGGACAATGTATAGAAAACTAAATAGGTGCAAACAGACATTGCCTATCTTTTACTACAAAAATTAGATTCTGAGTCATAAGGAATTGTTGATAACTATGAAATACTCAATTAATTGAAGTCCGTGGTCCTGTCCATGGCTGCGGTGGATCCAACGGTCCAGAATTTATAGTTGTCATCGAAGTGCGTCATCCTGTACATGGTGGCGGTAAATCCGAAGCCTCAAACTTCATGGTTGACGTGGTCTTCGATTCGTGACGATGCAGAGGTTCTTCCTTCAACGCTGGTTTGGAGTAAATTGGCTCTAATGGGAACCTGGACGTGGCCCCTTATATACTACTCAATCTGATACGGACGCAGCAAAGCAGAGAAGGTGATAAATACAGGAACATAGAAAGGAGGAATATGGACGAAGGCAGGCAGAAAGAGAAAATGAACACACAAAAAAATTCCTTTGCGGGGAGAGGGAGGAACAAGCTTCCTTGGCTCACTGCTAGTGTCTTTTGACGTGGAGTGAGTCAGTAGGTCGAACTTGATACACATTCCTTTCCTTAGCCAGGTGTTATAATGTAAGCACATGTGGCTGCCATCTTCTAATAATTTTCTTATACCATGTGGCAATTCAATCGAACAACATCTTGACAGGGTGAGTGAATATGAAAGCAATTTCTATTTAAATATCTCTGGTATGATTATATTATTTAGGATACATTATTATTTTTATGAGAATTTGTGATATAGATGTATTTTACTATTTTTTATTGTGGACAGCATGGCGTAAGCGTATGTAACTTTATCTTTCATCATCCAATAGCAAAGGGTATGCGTTAACGTATTTTATTCATAAATACAATAATATTAATCCTCTTCTTTGATATCTAGTACAGTATTTATAAAAGGATGATATTCTGATCAACCACGTGTTTGAATGTAGGGAGATACATCATTTTATTAGACTGCATCTAGTCAGAGAAAATAAACTTCAAGGTAGATTCAATTAACATAGTTTCTTTCTTGCATAAATTATAAAAATATTGACTTTTAATGGTAGCTGTCCAATTTGTCTGATTGACATGTTACATATAATATTAGATACAATTAGTATGATTTAGTTAATTAATGGTCTTAACTATCTGTAAGATAATCTTTTTTCATAAAAATGTGCATTGACACAAATGCAAAATTTTAGGGATGAATTTGTCAAGGATATCAGTCATCAAGCTTATAAAGTTTGGTAGAGGGAGTGTCGCATATGCTGGACATATAGAGAGGTTAATCCACCACCACTAACTGGCAGACCATGTGAAATTGATCAGACTAGCTAGCGCGCGGTAGCGGTGTATAGAATAATGCATACATGTTTCACTCATTTGGATCTTAAATATCGTTATTGTTTGCTGTGATTATTCTCTATGTCATGTTATAATTAAACTACTATATGTTTTGTATCCACAAAGTCTCTATTATCATAGGTCAACACCAAAACAATTAGAAATGTTGGATTTGTTGAGAAATTAGCGAGATGACTTTGTTGGATCAATACTTCCCACACAATTAAAAAAGATTGCATATAGTTAAGAGCCTAATGTCTTCGTTATCGTCATAAAAATCATTATTAGTGGCTAAACAAAAATATCCTCACAGTGATTTTCGTAATTTGATTGAAAATATGTCTTGGAAGATACAGAAAATCTTTGTCAAGGAACAGTAAAGGATTGGATGAAATTATATAGCAGTAAGCCACATTAAAATAGTTGTAAATTCTATATTTAACTTTATGTTGAAATAATAATTACACATTGAATGTCATAAGTTATTTATAAATACTTGTAAGTACTCAGATCTGGTTCATATTTTAATTAATCTATATTATTATATTAGCTTGTCATAAAACTCTAAAAATATACTCATAAACATTTACAGAGCCTATATGATATTTTACAATCTATAAGTAAATACTAGTACTTACTTGATATATAGATTTACCACACATGAGTGAATATTTAACTTTACTGACCTTTAAAAAGAATTAACTTAGTATTCAAACTTTTTTTTTAGTAGTTTTTCAATTACACTTTCCCTTGTGGTGTAACCTTATTTTAAAGTAATTAAATAGTACAGCCTTTATTAAGTGAACCCTGTGATCATTAAGTGGCTCTTGATCAATAACATGTTCCATAGGAGAATTAAATGTGTCATTCCAAATATTTGCAAGGACTTTTATAATAAGATACATCACTTAGTCTTTCCTCATTCTTCCCGTAGCTTCTGCTACTTAGAAAGTGGTCTTTGCAGTTTTACAAATAGCGTATAACTCGAACGGGTAGTAAGACGCGGTGCTAAATATTATTATTATTATTATTATTATTAGTTTTACAAATGTGCACGATGTTATCCGATGCTATTTTCAAGCCACCCATATTTTTAAGGTTCAATAGCATGGAGTTTGATGAAACAATAGATTTACTTTGAACTGAGTCCAAACATGTATCACAATTAACAGTCTTCATTATATTTTTGTGATAAAACCAGCTATATGTGCCACAATGTCACGATTGTAAGAAGATAGTTTCAATAGATCACAAATGACAGGACCATCTGGATGAACAATGCTATTCTGAATGTGTGAAGGACTGTTAACATTAACTTAATATTGTAACTATTGATTTCAAAAACAAAGGATCGTCATTGGAACGCAATTTCCGCTGGTCATTGGAAACATGCAAGATACTGGTCTGATCTAATGCCCAACTGTTACCTATAGTTAAAGAACATATTTTTTAGTGAATTATTAGTTGTTTGTAAGCAGCTTCAAACTGCTTAGCAGTTGCGTTATTATTGTTCCCTCCTTTACTTTTAATTGCACAAAAAAAAATTCCAAATGATCTTGGCTGAATTTATAGGTTGACACACACAATGCTCTGGAGTATCATGAACTTTGACGAGCATGTTATAAAGGCCACAAATACTTTAGATACACACAAGAAAACTAAAAAAACAAAAACAAAAGTTTTCCTCTTAGTATTTAAAATAGATTCCCCATTTTTATGAGTTTTGAGGCCTTTAAGGTATTCTTCACACTCCAATAAATACTGTTGTCACAGAATGCTAATTGTAATGCTTAATTGGAGACTTGTATCCCTTGTTTAAGAGATTCTTACTGGTTAGTATGTCAAATAAATGGTTGGTCCTACGATTAACGTCAACTGTAGGTTGCATCCTAAGATCAACTTGAGTTTTAAATCCTTTTCAAAGAATTCTAACACGTTCGCTACGCTATTGCTTAAAGTTTGAGCCATAACCTTAAATCCATTTTTTTTTCTCAGTGCCATTCTATGTGACTGTTTTAAGTTTGGTGGCTGCTAACATACTCTCATCATTGAAAAATGACACCTGAACATGGGAATCGAACCCGGGACCTTTTCAATTTTCAGAATATGATATCTAGATGGAGTAATACTCACTAAAAAAAGCATAAATAATAGCTTTGGCTATTTGATTCATACTCTCATCACTTTAAATTTTTTACAATTCGACAAGTATTGCCACTTAATTACACCTCCATTTTCATCCACTAGTGATCCTTTAGTGGCTAAAGCGCTCTTAACCAATGTTATCATATGGCATAAATCCAGGATCACCAACACATCATTTCCACTTATTAAATACTTAAAATTACTTTGCATACTTGGGAAACTCAGGTTTGCACCAAAGACATTTGCCATTGATATATTAGCAGTAGTGCCATCTAAAGTTAACAATATACTACCTATACTCCTGTTTCATGAATGAATTATAAGTTTTCATTAACAAGATTGGCTCCTTAAGAAGAACTGAGGCCATCTAGTAGGAAGTAGCTAATGGGTATCTTCCAATGACCATTAACACAATTTATCATAAAAACCGATGCCTTGTTAACAACTGATAATTGATCATCATCTATAACCATGTCAAAGTCAACATACCCACAGAATTTGTTATCATTCCATTCAACATGTTTACATATGGCAATCTCGTCCATTAAAAGGGCATAAAACACTTTTTTACTTTCAGAAGCTGCTTTTGCAACTTTTATTTTAAGTGCAGAAATATCTTTGTGTGTGAAACCTGGTTCTTTCCACCAATAGTCTGGTACCATTTTCTTAAAGTTGTAGGATGTGGCAAGCTAGTGTTGAGGGTTTTTTGGGTGTAATCTTAAGCTTTGATGGAGTAGAAATGCAGCGTAAGTGCAAAGGATCAAAGTTCAAATGGGTTGGGTACTTTCTTTTCTCTTGTCGATTCCTTTGCAGTTTCTTAATGAGATGTTTGGAAGAATCTGGTAGAGACATCTATACAAAATACATACGTATGTATGGAAGACAGTAGGCCTACATGAAGTCTCCTATGCACCTATAATTTTCAGCAATAGAACTCAATCAATGTTGAATTATATTAAAAAATAATGAATCCCTTACCAAGGCCTTCTTTTTTAGGTGGTCCAACAATGATTCCAAAAAGACAACCCTCTTCTCTAATCAACATTTCTTCTGAGACATAAATCTTATCCTTTTTTTTTTAAAGTTGAATCTGATTTTTCACAATCTTTCAGCTCCTTTTGACCTTTTTTGGTGACATCACAGCCTTGTCATTGAAATCACCCATATATTTAAATATTCTGAAATATTTTTAGGCGATAAGTTATCCGCTATTTCTTTGGAATTCCATGCCGAACCCCCAGCTTCAGTGGAAGTGGAAGTGGAAGTAGGAATAAAATAACACAAAATGTTATTTTTTTTAAAGAACCACCTAGGCCTATAGTTACATAAGATATCAATAATATTTCTGAGTTTGATATATGTTTGGGTCCATTTAATTATTCCTGATGAACATGTAATACAGGTATAGCATACATATTGATAGCCTTGATTTTGTTTAACTAACAATACTTTATTCGCATAAAAATATTGATACAAAAAGGCGAGGATTCAATTCAATAATTGGTTACTATTCCTAACCAAGAGGCAACAAGAAAAAATGACTTGAAATGTTATTACTTGAAATGCAACAATTAAAAATGTGTCATAGGATAGAGTTAGTGAGTATGAAGTAAGTGCTTAGTGGCATTACAGGTCTACTATGAATAATTAATATGAGTAACACAAAGGCTTACCAATTGTCTTAAGACAATGGACGTATTGTTCGCTTGCATGGAAACTTTTGATGTTTAGAAGATTTCTGAAGATGAGTTTAGAAAATGAACTGTGTTAGAACTGCTTTTTCTCTCAATCAACGCACGCCAAATTCTTTCTTGTCAAAACATTCTTCAAGGAAGTGTTTTGAACAAATTTTGAAATGTTCAGTTGGTGTGAACTTTTCATACTTAAGGGCATTTACTGTCCACTGTTTTCTTCATCTTTAGGGAAACTAGAATATGAATACAAAAATATAAACACATTTAAAAAAAAAGTCCCACGATACAACTTGTGATAGGCCTAAAACTATACCGGGTATTCTACATATAAGTTTAGTTTACACGAGTATACAATCATGGGTATATAGGCCAATGACAAAAATCACATTCATTGTAGGCTTTGACATAGCCAAGTGTAGTTTAAGCCAAATTATACAAATAAAATGGCATTGCTACAAGTTTGGCTTACTTACACAATGCGACAAAATAACAAATATACGGGTAAAAGATGGTCAAAACTGAGTTGGTTTATGTTGGGCATAATATACATTAATGTGTCAATGCATAAGTACAAACCTGTGGAAATAAGCTGGCACATTCTTCACATATCTTTCGGAGCATCCGTACGCACTACACGCTAGTACCATTGTACTGGCAGCCGAGCTCTGCCCAAAGTCACGTGGTTCATCCACATACCATACCATGCCGGCTTCGCTAAAGGTAACATCACTATCCCTCTACCCATTTATAAAAGCTCGATGATATCAGTGATATATTTAGTTTTTCAGTGGTCTTTGAATGCACCTTTCCCAATTTTTATTTAATGAACAAAAAGCTATCAGACGATGTCTATGAGTTATCAATCCTAAATTGAAACTATTTGAATAAATATTATCTAGCCTCCAGTCTTAAATGTGATGGTATTCCATCCTCTTGAGGAGTGATCATCAGCAATTCATTTATATTCATATTTCAAGAATTATTGCTACCAAACATTTTTACTATTGATGCATTTTTCATAAAATAAATATTTTGATTCTAGTATTACTAGGAAATTAATTAGCATTAATTATATTATTCATTTTAATGGGGAGCAGTTTGTTACCATTTTTAGAATATTAGTTATATGTGCAAAGTCATGGTTTGGGGTGATAATCTTTTTTAATCACCTTATCTGACATCACCCGCCTTGGTGGCATAATTGGCTAACGCGCTAGTTTCATGTTGAGCTAGACTGCCGAGGACAGGGAGATGGATATTTGAAACCTCAGTCGGGTGAACTGGACATTGTTTTTCCTAAATGGTTTTCCACTCTCCCTCCACACAAATGTGGCTTCACTTCCTCTAGTTTCAACCTTCCCAATTCCTAATCCATTAGCTTAATTAGTACTTAAGCCTATAACTCGAACAAGTAGTAAGATGCAGTGCTATGATTTAAGCTGACATCCCTTTTATTACCTTTTATTTATTACTCAATGATGTAGTCTTTCTTCTCTGTCAGAGTCATGGCCTATTGTAAGGGATAAACATGGGAAGAGTAGTTTGTAGGAAGTGCACCCATATTATTATTGAGAGAAGGTGGAAAAATTACAGTGAAAAATCATTTCGTAAAACTACCCCACATCTCATACACCCTGCTAAGATACAAAACTCATCCTTCCAGTCACTGGCAAACCAGTTTATTATGAGCCTGACGTCTTAACCCGCATAGCCACCAGCACAAGAGAAATACATATTGTTAGTTGATGTTTTTAGTAATGAAAGGGATACAAATATAGATTGAAAATGTTATGAAAACAAAATTCTAAACATTAACTTAATTAGATTTATTTTGCTTTCATAAAATATATTAAATGTTTCATAGATATCATATATAGTTGGTCACAGGAGTTACATTTTCAAAAACATTTAAATATTGTTTCGGAGAAATAAAATCATTTACATTAACATAAAACTTTTCTTCTGCCTTTTTTGTATTTAATATAATTTCATACTTTTGGAAACTATGGCAAATCAGGTGCAATCTTCAAACCAACACGCACACAACCAACACGTATATTTTTTTTCAAGAAGGCTACATCTACCATCTGATTGTGTGTTTTACCTTCTTTAAGATATTTGTTATCATTAGGTTGGTAGCTGTAGCTAAAGGCTTTGCTTCTAATTGGGTATACTTTCTGAAATTAAAATGAATGAAATTACACTTAAAATGCATTAAGCTTTAATTTATTCACAACAAAGAAATTATTTTTTAAACAAACACATCTCATATCACCTAAGCATTTAATATGCCAATAAAGATGAAAAGAGAATATAACAAGACAATTAAACTTGTCATTAGTTTGATGAAGTTCTGATGGTTATGATATTGAACCAATTCAACTAGCTTTTGTCTTGGAGCAGTTCCGCTAGTTACGTTATTGAAGCTTTTCTACTAACTAATGTTTTGAAGCAGTTCCACTAATTACTGTATTGAAGTAGTCCTGCTAATTACTGCCTTAAAGCAGTTCCACTAGTTACTGTATTTAAGTAATCCTGCTAGTTACTGTCTTAAGCAGTTCCACTACTTACTTTATTGAAGTAGTCTTGCTAGTAACTATCTTGAGTCAATTCCAATAGTTGTGTTAGTGAAGTACTTCTAGTTACTGTCTTGAAGCAGTTCCACTACTTACTTTATTGAAGTAGTCTTGCTAGTAACTATCTTGAGTCAATTCCAATAGTTGTGTTAGTGAAGTAACTTCTAGTTACTGTAACTGTACCAGTAATCCTGCCTGCTAGTTATAGTCTTGAAGCAGTTCCACTCATGCCTGTAGTAAGGGGGGATTTGGAGGTTCAAATCCCCGCCTACCCTTACAAAATTTGAGCAAAAAACATTAATATTGCTTTATTATGGTTTAAACAAAACAATAAAATACAAATTTTATACTTATCTTCATCATTGTAATGTTAAAATACACTTTTAAAAATAGTTTGTGATGTGTTCATTTGTCCAGAAACAAAGCTGTGTAGATTATCAAAATATTGACAAACGAAATAGGAAATATTAGTGAATATGAGGAGAGCTGTGCAAGCGGGTAAGCCTTTGAGATTAGGAAACAACAAAACCTTTCAACTGGAAACTATTTGAATGGTAGTTCTGAGAACACTTTACAAATGAGTCGCAAAGTAAGAAGAACAGTGGAGAGAGGTTAAGGATGGAGTAAATAAAAGGGGGGAGGGGGGACTCCCCCCCCCTCCCCCCCCGGCCTCCTCTCTCTGCCTTCTCGTTCTTCTTATTTCAGCCTACTCGAATATAAGTGAGTGTTATAAATACTGTGTTGTTTGAATGCTTTTAGTTTTGCAAATTTAGTGTGTAGTGAGATTAGTGTTAATTATTTAGTTATTTTGTTGGTTAAACTGGTATACCTACTTAACCCAAATAATAAATTTTATTTTCTAAGTAAAGATTATACATTCCAGTAAATGAACATAACAATCTAGTCTACTTTTGTTTTTAGTAGGAAGGGAATTTTAGAAAATACAAAATTTTTGCAGTAAAAACTGATAAAATTTTACTATTTTATTAGTGTTATTTTATGGGTGGTAGTAATATCTAGTGAATGTGACTGCTGTAGATCACATGATTATGGCTTATGAATATATAAAAATGATTCTAAGTCACTTTTGTAACTGTCAAAAAAGTTTATTCTTATCTGAATCTAACTGTATACAGAGTCGTCAGAAGAACGGGTTGACAACCCAGGGCAAAAACAGCCCCAATCTCTTACTCAGGCCATATCAGGCTCCCCGCATCCCCCCCCCCCCNCCCCCCCCCCCCCCTGCTCCGGCAAAAGTTTGACAATTGGCGGTCTTTAAGCTATTGGAATGATCCTCACGTGGAATTTATTTGAAAATTATTAATTAAAAAAATCTTTAATATGGGATATTATGCCAGAAATTATCTTTGAAATTGTGATCCCCTTATAAAATATTTAGAACAATGATAGCCTTGTTTTTTAATTTTTAATTTGATAACTTAAGAAGCTATTTGGAGTTTGTTTCTAACCATATTATATTCAAGAAAATATAAAGTTAAGTTACATAAACCAAGGAGGGGGAAAATTTATTCCAGGAAGGAAATTATTTTCAACGGGTGATACCCCCGCTACCCTAAAAAAAACTTCTCTGGTTATGCCATCACTTATAGCTCTGTTTAAAAAGTGCTTGATGTACATTTTTGTACTTGCAGGGAACAGAAGATATGTAAATTTCTAAATGTTATGGTAAACCAATTTATAGCACTTTAAGCATTTAATTTCTGCCCTTAAGGCAGAAGGGAGCGCAAGTAGTTTTACAGATTTTATAGTATATAATTTTTTTGCCCAAAATAAATTAAATATTTCTCCAGTAGCAACATAGATTTTAGTTTTCTGCACATTCTAATATCAACAAATCTTGAATATCTGTCAAGAGTGTCCTGGAATTTTGTCAACACTTTTTCTCCTTATTTAAAAAGTTTTGACAAAATTCCAGAACACCCTTGACAGATATTCAAGATCTGCTGATAGTAGCATGTGAAGAAAACTAAAATCTATGTTGCTACTGGAGAAATATTTAATTTATTTTGGGCAAAAAGAATAATGCTATAAAAACTGTAAAATTACTCGCGCTCCCTTCTGCCACACCTTAATTACCACCAAATAGACTCCAGAGAGCTTCTATAGGAATTTAATGTTCATAATTTTTCTTTTCTTTTGGCAGTTGGGGGCACAGTGCCCCAAACCCTCCCCTCTCTCCTGTAATTTTGTCCTATCTATGGCCTTGGTTACTTTGTTGAAGTAGTCTTGCTACTTACTGTCTTGAGGTAGTTCCACTAGTTACTTTATTTAAATAGTCTTGCTAGTTACTGTCTTGAAGCAGTTCCCCTAGTTACTTTATTGAAGAAGTATTGATAGTTTTTAGCACTTCCACTAGTTACTTTATTGAATTTGTCCTGCTAGTTGAAGTGTTTCCACTAGTTGCTGTATTGAAGTATCTATTCTATTTACTGTATTAAAGTAGTCCTGCTAGCTAATGTACCGAAGCAGTTCTACTTGTTATGGTCAACTAATTAGTCTTAAACACTTAAGAAGCGCTTAGTCTCTTCTTTAACTATGTCCTACTTTGTTTTAGTATATTTTAATTTCTATTCAAATCTCTGACACGGATTTCAAATGTAGAATTGGATGAGGTATAAGTTGTTAATAATCCGCTATATTAAAATGTCTCTGGTATAATATATCACAGGTTTATTAAGTGATGGTGACAATAAATCATGTTTACAATAGGCCTAATACTAAAATTAAAAGCTAAGTTTCCAAGATGTGTCAACTCACATTTGGGGAAGGGCAGTAAGTAAGGCCAGCATTTGTCAATAAATAGTGCCATGCTACACCGACCACCTCGTCCCGACGTGCATCCATGCAGATGTTGTTCAGTGTGTGAGTACTTGTTTTACGGTAGAACATGGTACTAAATGGACTTTTGAATGGATATCCTTCATAAATGCTAATCTCTGCCTACAAAAGAAAGTCACAATAAATGGTTAGCAAATGTTCTAATGTAAATTAATACATTTCTAAGCATCTTTAAAACTGTCAATATCTTTGAAAAGGTTGCAGAGTAGAGTTGTGACTTTTACTGTTTGGAATAGTATTTAAAAAAAGGTCATACTTCAACACGAGATTAAAAACAATGATTTTTAAATGAAGATTGAAAAAATGTTTGTGTGTTGTTATACAATAATAGCAGATTTTTTTTAAAAGTGTAAAAATCATACTAAAATAATTAATGGATTTGTGAGGATACTACTTTATAAAAACAGTATAGCGTTAGCTTTGGTAATTTTCATAGGGTTAAATAATCACAATTTTTTTCAATAATAATAAAAAAAATTGTTTTTAATATGATTTTGAGAATTCTATTATCTTACCTCTTAAACATTTCAAGAATATTGACAATACATTATTTAAAATATAAATAAAAATGGAATTCCCATCAAGAAAATTTAACATTTACATTTAGTTGAATAGAAGATAAAATATGTTCCTCTTATTCAAGCAATTCAATTCAATTCAATAAAATAAAATAAATCCCTAGTTAAAAGATTAATACCTAATCCAAACAAAATTAACATAGTAAAAAAACCAACTCAAAATACACAATGACATTCCAAACAAAATGATACAATGTATTGTATACACCTTTGAAGTCACAAATCAATATTCTAATTTAACTAATTAAGTAATTCATAATTACTATAAATATAAAGAAACAAAATAACAATTTAAAATTAATAAGTTCAAAGGGAACCAGTGTAAAAATAGAAGTTGATACTCCCGAATATAACCTTTTGAACAATTCAATTAACCTGAATATATTAACTGAATATAAAACTAATGTATAAGCAGCACTAAAAAAAAGAAATTAATACTCATATTAATACAGAAAATGACTTCATATAACCAATCTATTTAATAATTTAATTTCACCTAGTAAATTAAGAGAAGGTGGTGAAACTATATTACATGAACATAACAAAAATCATCACAAAACTATTCTTGGTATGACATTTATCAAAACCCTATTAATTTTTAAATTATGTCTACTTGACCGTTTTATGCTAATCCCTGTTATACCAAACCACAGGTAATTTCCACATAATTTTCAGAAAACAGGGGGGGGGACCATACAAAGTTAAATGAAACACATTTTATTGATGACCAACTCAAAGTTAAAAGAGCATTTTAAGAAATTGGTGATAATAAATGCTAAATATTTACAGGTTGTAGGCTAGTCAACACAATGTGTTTTTCTGTAACTAAAAATAATTGAAATTTAAAATATGTGAAAATACTTTGCTCTTGCAGATCCTTCTGTAATTTCTCGCTTAATCCAAACAAGCTTCAGTCCCAATTAGTTCAGATTAACAAGGTTCGATTCTACTGTACACTCAACACCAAGGTTATTAAAGACTTATTTTTAGAGGTAGGGACTACAAGGGTTATTTAAAAGCAAAACACTTACATTATTGTGGAAAGTGAATGGGAGACCACAATGATAAATCACATGTTGGACACAACCACCGGTTCACTCAGCAGAGATAGAACCATGAACAACCCAACACCAGCAAACCAGATGAGGTTGATGCCTTAGTTTTTTATCCTCCCATGTGCGCAAAAAGATTTTTTTATAAAACAATTAAACCAATTTAAATAAAATGTACTAAAAAGTAGAAATAATACTTTTTCCAAACGTCTTTAAATTTCCAATTTTTGATGTAAGCACCAAATTAATGACTAAATTAAACAACAACCTGCAACTTACAAACCCTATACAAACTAAAGTACATGAGCTTGAATAATAATGGCCTTATTTTTTTCAATCACAAGTCACAAGGGACTGCAGAATAAAACTAATAACAGTGAGTTTTTTCTCATGTAGGAAGATTGTCAACCCGGGGAATGCTCATGAACCATTTGTCTATTGTTATGTTTCTGTTTGATCCTTTTATTGATTTCAACAGTTGTTCAAGTTAGTAATTTGTCTGTGGTGGCTTGCAAGGGAGACAGAGAAAGTGAGTGAGAGAGATAAATTGCCAGAGGGACGATTTCAAGGTCAACTTATTTCCCTTTCAGGTTATATGATTAAGTACTAATTACATTAATGGGTTCAAGATTGGGAAGGTTGAATTTAGAGGAAGCAAACCCGCATTTGCATGGAGGGAGAGTGGAAAACCATAGGAACCCCCCAATTCACCTGACCAAATTCGAACATCGAGCTCCCGGTCCTTGGCAGTCTAGCTCAACACGAAACTAGTGCAAGTGTGTAAGCTAACTACTAACTACTATTGGTTTGCTCAAATCACCTTCCCCCTTTATTAGATACTTATTTTATAGATATTAACTGATCACTAAATTTAATGACTTTAAAATATTTATTTTGTACATTTATTCCTATTGTTGGGTTTAAGAATATTATTTGAAATGGGGTGTAAATAATAATAATTGTTAGCTACTCTTCGTAGAAAATATGAAAACAAAATACAAATAATTTTAGCCTTTGAACAATTTTGTGTTAGTTTTGAATTACAAATTATCTATAATTTATGATCACACTAGCTTTCACTCGTCACGGCTTTGCCCACAATAATTGATAAAATCTTTTAATTTTTAATTAAACTTTAAAAAATAAATTAAATTAATAATTGATAACTTAAATAATATATATTTCTTTTACTATGAAATATATATAATAATATATAATAAATCTTATATACATTAGTATTGTAAAATTAATGTAGCACAGATTTATCTGATTACCAAACCCTTCCTTCACCTCTGACAAGATGTGTATTAATCACAACTTGTGAATGTGGGGAATGCCAGGTTCCAATGTGGTTCGGATTCCACGTTAAACTGTAGGTTCTCCATTTGATCTCACAATCACCCTACCATTACACATTAGTGTAAGTCCGTATAGCCCGAACGAGTAGTAAGACGCGGTGCTAATAATAATAATAATAATAATAATAATAATAATAAAATTAATGTATACGAAAAGTTTAAACATTGGTATTGTAAAGTTAATGTATAATCAAAGGTTGGGAATAATCCTATTTGTTATTCTAGGACATAACCTACCAAAGTACAAAGTTTCATTCGAATATGTTCAGCAGTTTTGACGTGATTGAGTAACAAACATCCACACGTCCAAACACACAAACTTTCTTATTTATAATATTAGTAAGATTAATTGAACGTTTTGGATTTCTATCAAAGGGGCTCAAAACACTTATATACCTTGTACTTCCAACTCTCCCTTTTTATAATAGTTGCCATAGAATATTTAAGTTTTTCACTATTATTATTTTCATGTTTGTTAATATTTTCAGCTAAGAATTTGATGAACCAAAAAATTGTGTGTATTCAAAAATTTGTGTGTGTTGTTTTGAAAACTACCTTTATAATATTTTAAAGAAAATAAGCCAAATGATCGGCTTTAACATAGTTGAGAAAAGGGCTGATCGGCCAAGCCCTACTATTTAGTCCTTTATCTTTAAATAGTCATTAGTAGAGGCGGATTTTGCCCAAATGCCTTTTTTATTCCTATTCTTTGAAAAGTAGGCTTTTGAGGTATAAGTTTATTTTCGATGATTGTGAAGATAATGTGATAACTTTTATAGTACCTATAAATGCATATTTCACAGTTTAGTGCCTATTTTAAAAATGGGAGCCTTAAGGTGCCTTTTTCTAACTTTCTCTTCCTCCCACCCTCTTTTTTTTCTTTCTAAATACTTGCCCCCCCTCCCCCCCTCCTTCTTCACTCCATAGGTTACTCCACGTGGATACTTGTGATAGGTAAGGAAAAAACCCATGTGTCCAGTGATCTGATAGGTTCAGACTGATCAGTCCGGCAACAAAGATTTTCTTCTAGTGCACAACAGTGTCAGTTCATTCAGTGGTTGTGTATATTACACTGTTAAACTGGCCGCTGTATCAGATATGTTGAAAATGTTGTGGTTGGAAAACTAGACTCTGCGATTCCTGGGAAACCTCACATGGTTGTTTCAAAGATGCTTGAGGCAACCAACAGCTCGACAATTGCCATTGTTGTTCGTGATGCTCTGCGTAAGTATATAACTTAATTTCACAAGATATAATGTGTTAATTTAATGATTTGCGGTGTTATTCCTGTAAAAATGAGAAGTAAAATCAGTTAATTTGTTTATATTAGGTGTCCTGTGACCATCAGAAAACAACAATGGAAGGTTTTCGGTGCTGCTGACAGACAGTGTGGCCTACATGTTGAAAGCATCTGCAAACTTAAAAGTATTCTACACCAAGCTAATTCACGTGACTTGTCTGGCATATGGTGTTCATAGGGTTGCAGAAGATATTAGATCACATTTTACAAATGTTAACGCTATTATGTCTACAGTCAAGAAAATGTTTTTGAAGGCTCAATCACGAATCTTCTCATTTAAGGCCGTCCCGAGCAACACACCCTTGCCACAACAGCCAGTGTTAATGCGTTGGGGTACATGACTTCATGCTGCGTTGTACTACGCAGATCACCTGGGTGACATTCAAAATATATTATACAATACACTATATTTAGGTGTGTTCAATAATTAAAATTGCAGTGAGCGCTTACCACTAGTTTTATTGATTTCACCTGTCCGTCCACATTATTGAAACATATTTTAAATTTAATGGTTATACTTGTGGAACACAATAGAGTGAAACCTGTTTAACTGAGATCTCAAGGGACCTAACATTTTTTTAATCACTTATGGAGGTTTTTCATTTATCCAGTTTCCCAAATAAGCAGGTTAACATGACAATTGTCTTAATTATAGAGGGTCTCACTATGAGAGGTCGAAATGTATATTTATAATATAAAGAGGTGGAAATGTTTATACTTATGTACATACAAATGTAAAAGAAATGTATATTTCATGTTGCACAATTTTTATTTAAAAAAATCATTGATATTAGTTTGTATTAGATTGTTAGTTGCTTTAAGATGTTTCTCCATAGTATAAATTTGATCAAATATGTCAGGTTTATTAATATTTGACATCTCAAAATATTTATGTAAGGTTTCTAAGGCTTTGATACTCTTTCTAAAGGCTCTTCACAAGTTTCACAACCCTCCTCTTCTTCTTCTTGTTCTATCTCCAAGAACTCAGAAATAATGTCGTTGTCAGTAAGCTCTGCCGATACTAGTACATCATTGTCCATACGCACAAAATCCTCAAAAGTGGGCTGCTGGTCATTTTCATTGCTACTACAAGCGGCAATAATCTGGTTCCATTCTACAAGTGTTTCACAGTTCTCTTCCTCCTCTTGTAAGCTTTCAGGTTCCGGTTCATCCGTCACTTTGAATCCAGCTTTTTTGAACCAGTTACTAATGGTGGTATTGCTCACACGAAACCAAGCTTTTTTCGCAAATCTCATTGCCTGGAGGCTGTTAATTTCAGGGATTTTATTCTCTTCTATAGATTTAAGAACGTATTGCACGACTTCTTTTCTGTAGTAAACTTTAAAATTGTTGATAACACTTTGATCCATTGGCTGTAGTTTACTTGTAGTATTGGCAGGTAAATACAATAATTTAACGTAGGGCATATTATTATTAGCCGGTCAGTTATCAACAAACATAACAATTTTTCTTTTTTGGGCCTTCATATTGGCGTTCACTTTTTTCAACCAATAAGCGAATAAATCAGATGTCATCCAGGCCTTTTTATTGTTTTGATAACTAACAGGCAAAGTTTTGATACCTTTGAAGAATTTTGGAATTTTTAAATTTCCTAGTTAAGAGAAGTGGCAGTTTTTCAGTTTCAGACATATTTGCAAACACAAGCACAGTAATTCTATCTTTGCTCAATTTACCACCATGGCAAGGCTGAGCTTTGATTGTAAAAGTTTTATCCGGAAGATATTTGTAGAATAAGCCCGCTTCATCAGCATTGAAGACGTTATCGGGTGAAAAATCATGTAATAAAGCTGGAAGATTTTTAATCCATTGATTACATTCATTATTGTCCACAGCATTGCTCTCTCCACAAACATTTTTGAAAACGATATTGTTCCTTCTCTTAAAGCCCTCCAACCACCCATTACTGCCAGAAAAATTATCAATACGCAGCTTACTCGCAAATTCTCAAGCTTTCTCCTTAATCATATGGCCGCTTATAGGAATGTTTTTATTCCGTACCTGTTTCATCCATGTCGAGAGACATTTTTAAAGTTCAGGATACTCTGCTGGTTGTAGCCGTTTTAGTTCTCCTTTTCCGTCAATACACTGAGAACGTATTTTCTCCTTATTTTGAATAATTCTATAAAGAGTTGTGACTTTGGTAAATTAAACTCGGTGCACAGTTCGTCACGCGACTTTCCGTTATCATATTCCAATAATAACTTTAATTTATCTGTGGAAGTTAGAGAATTACACTTTCGTTTCGAAATTTTTTGCACTGGTATTCACTCATTTCTCGTACAAATTCTTAAATAGTGCTGATAAACAAAGCAAGTATGGAAGAAATTAGACTGTTTGTAAACAAGTGTGTCATGACTTATCTAAACCTGATAAATTGTCTCACTTATACGGGTTATTGAGCTACCAAGTCTCAATTATAGAGTTAAACATCGAACAAATCTATGAAATCTAATCTCAGTTAACAAGGTCTGAAAATTCCCAGTAACAGAGGTATTTTAATGCAAAAGTGGCGGGACCTCATTGTAATGATCAATAACGGAGCTTTCTCACATATCCAGGCCCCAGTTAAACAGGTTTCACTGTATATTGAAAGAATAGTGAGTTTTGATATATCAACCGTTTTGCTTGTAGGTAGTCCAAAATTTTTGACGAGGAACAAGCTGTTGCCATTACAGAAGTGAATGCTGACATCTCGTGCTCAAGTGTCATTGCGGATCTGGCATACATAAAAAGCAATTTTGGAAATCTTCTTGGAACAATCACAGTTTTGAAGAGAGGGATTTACCTCCAATGAAAGCTGTGAAGATAACGCGGGGAATAGAAGAAAACCTGAATCAGGCTTCTGTCTCAGTTGGCACAGCCATCGTCGACAAATTTAAACGAGTATTGCAGCGAAACCCTGGGTGGAAAGTGATGCCAAGTATTGCAGACATCTTAGAAGGACAAACTAAATCACTCCCAGAAGTCAATCTTAGCTGAGCAGAGATAGCTTGTCTGAAATTTTGCCCGATGACTTCATGTGAAGTCGAGAGAAGTTTTTCACAGTATAAAAACATTTTGTCAGACAACAGAACAAAATTTACATCTGAAAATCTTGAGAAATATTTGGTAATTAACTCTAATGGTAATTAATTTGTGTTTGTGGAAAGTGAATGCTAAATTTTAAGAATTAATAATAAAAATGTTGAGTGCATTTTTTCATTACTATGCCTATATATGTGCTTATTTTTTACTTTATAATGACTATTTATGTGGCTGTTTTTGAGATTTTTAGTGCCTATTTGCCTGCCTTTTTTAAAATTTTTAGTGCCTATAAATTCGCCCCCTAGTCATTACTATGTTTCAATTTCAGGCATGGTCAAAAAACTTATCATTAGTGAAGTCGGGATTTCTGTTTGATGGTGATTAGTTGTTAAAGAAATGAGGGGTGTGCCTATTCTAGAGAAAGTAAGATTGAAAGTCATATGTTGATATTATAGTCAATTAAATCATAAAATGCATATTAATCACCCCTAATAAGATATAAATAAAGCAATTTAATATTGTGGAATTAAAACCCTCTATAGCGTTATCCAACTTTTTTGTTATTTCACTATAGTATACATTCCTCCCACTATAAAATATGTTTAAAAACCTATAATCATTTTATAAAAGTAGTCATCTTGTATTTAGGTAAATACAAAAATCACCAGACATACTTACAGAGACATGTTGATCTAGGGGGAATGGTATACTAAATGTGCCACCTTCAATAATGAACTGATTGTGATATTTCTGAAATGTGTTTTGTACGTTGAACTTGATTAGACCTAGGCCTGCACTTGCTGGAGCACCTTCTCGACGTTTTTCACCACATTCCTCAATGAATGCCAAGCGAGCCATGAAACCCTGAACACAAAATAAAATTTAAAAATGTGTTATAAATAAATTAATATTTTTTGTCATGTCGTCTTAACCAATATGGGTTGTATATATATTTACCATGCTAATGTGTCTGAGGAAGGTTGAATTTTGAGGAAACTTATCACATTTTTGTGGAACAAGAGCAGAAAACTCTTTAGGATAAAAACCCTCAAGACACCCGATTAGAATTCAAACCCGACATTGGCAAGCAAGTATATTGTAGAAGTGACCCTTCAGCCATGGAGGTGGGTTAGATTTAATTAAGATATATCTATATTACTTTGAATGTGCTAAATTTTTTAATTTATAAAATTACCTGTAAATATATAAAATAACCAAAAGCAATGGTTAAGTAACAAATAATATTATTAGCACCGTGTCTTACTATCCGTTCGGGTTATACCCACTTACGCTAATGTGATTTTGAGATGAAATAGAGGACCTACAGTTTAACGTGGAATCCGAACCACGGTGGAGGCCTGGCATTCTCCACATTCACAAGTTGTGATTAGTACACGTCTTGTCAAAGGTGAAGGAAAGATTTGGTAATCAGATAAATCTGTGCCGGGACCGAAGATTGAACCCCGGACCCCAGCACAGAAGTCCGACACCTTACCCCTAGATTACCAGATCACCAACAAATAGTAGTATATATCTATATTTACCAGTGATTTTGAAATTCCCCAATTCAGTATGATGAAAGTATGACATTTGAACTGTATTATTTACATTTACTGGCGAGTTTATAAAATACCTAATGTATGTTGACGAAAGTATAGAACATATATCTAACCTAACCTAACAAAATCTAACCATGCCAAATCTAACTTAACCTAGCCTAACCTAACCTAACAAAACCTAAACTAACCAAATCTAAATTAACTTAGTCAAACCTTGACTTGACTTATTAACATTTCCCAGTGGCTGATGGTAATCTTTAAAGTCACTGGTGGTTTTGTAAAATGTTCGATGAGTATGAGAAATAAAACATAAATTTCTTAAATTATCCAAGTGAACCAGCGATTTTGTCAATTCACCGGCAACTGTACAATCCCACCACATTCAGCACATTCATAGTAACATATATTTGTTTACAAATTATGTTAGAAAATGTATGAGATTTAAATAAATGACTATCAATATTTTCTATTTCTATAAGATATACATACCTACTTACCTACACAGAATTGTATGGAAATAACGACTTTTTAATTTAAATAAGTCAGCATTTACATGTTTTGAAAACATGTCTTTCCTACTTTAGGCTATTTTTGTTTTAAATATTTTGAAGACATTCGCATCTCTTCATATAAAATTTGAAATAGAGAAGAAATATATTATATTTGGAAATTACTTTGTTAACAATGTACGTACAAACTTAGTGTTTTTAATGTTTTGTTTAAGTTTTAGGTTATTTTCAATAAATATATATAAATCTATTTTATAATCAATATATGGTTAAACAAGCTTTATAAAAAAACACTAAGTGAGCAATATTCCAGGTTTTGTTTAGACTTCCTTGAATAATACAATGGCATCTTGCAATGTGATTGTATAGCCAGTGGCACGATTAGGTCACGCAGCACACCAAATCATGTTATTGTTTTGTCCTCTTACCCCTCCACAAATATGAGTAAAGTTTTCTGATAGATATACTCATTCGGTATATTATGTTCACCTAAAGAACTAAGAATTCATGGTTCAATTCACTCTATGTATTAAAAAAAAAAAAATCAAAGGTGAAATTGGAGTTTTCTCATTTATAGTAATTACTTTATAGCTGTGATATTAGGTGTAGGTGTTGGGCATGTAAATTTTTAAATTGTATGGCAGTGTATTTAATAATATTAATAATATTAATAATAATTTATTAAAATATTTGTCACAACGTTACTTTGTTTTAATTGTATTAGTAGCACTTGATGTCTTCAGCTGTATATAAATATGGAAGCCAGAATCATACATAGCTGGATGTTTGTCATTCTAGTAAGTTCTGTGGGCAGTTTGCAAAAGCAGCACACACGTGCACCTTAAAAAGTAGGTTTCACTTTCCAAACACTTACTGGCCATCAAGCTATACAAGTTTTGGATGGGTTTCTTTCTTTGATAACCTCCTTCTCGTTAATAATATTTGGGTGCTTGTTATTTTTGGCACTCACTAACCTTGACCCACTGGATATTATGTAAGCATATGCGATAGCCAAAGAGGGTTCACTGCAAAAGTCACAATGTATTAAGCAACAAACAACTTTGTCAAAATGACTCCACTAAGTGGTGTGGGAATTAAGGAACTTCTCGGCTGTACAAATTAAAGTTAAGAAATTATTTTAATAATTTAGTTTTGAAATATAGCAAATGAAAAACAGTGAGCTATTTAAAAATATTTCAAAACTTTAAAAAAAATATATTTTTTTAGTTTATTTTAAAATATAAATTGTTATTTGAATAAATCAACTATGCAGCGTCCCTCTTAAAATTGACATATTAGTGAGAAATTAAACATAATACAACTTACCTGCACTACAACTGCCAAACCACAAAGTAAAACAGCGAGCAGGTATAGATACATTTTCCGGCCTTCAACTCTAAACCAACAAATCGAGAAAAAAAATCTATTTTATGTAAAACAAATGTAAGGTAATTTCTAAGGCATTTTGCTTGCCACCATTTATGATGGTAACAGCTATATTAAAAGGGTTAACAGGGTTAAGGGTTAACTTTTAACAGTGTCTGCCTAATGAACTAAAGATCTCAGGTTTGATTCTTGCCATGGAAAAAAAAGTATTATTAGTTACATTAGAATAAAGTTAGTTTGTAAGTCACGTGCCGATATAATCAGTTCAGAAAGTGCAAGTTAGGTAAATGAAAATTATAAAATTGGTGAGTTTTTCAATTAAAGCTTTTTTTAGCACCAAATTTTACTATCCGTACAAGTTCTATGCTCATGTACTAACTATGTGAAAGGCTTTAGGGATGAGGAAGCTTATACTGTATTCATAGCAAGTATACCCACATTTGTGTGGAGGGAGAGTGAAAAACCACCGTCAGTACACCTGACTGAAATTCAACCTTGATCTCCCCATCATTGGCAGTCTAGTCCACTGCGAAGGTAGCGCCTTAGAGCATGCAGCCACTATGGTGGGTAATTAGGATACCTGTACAGAAACTTACCATTAATGTGACAATCTGTGTAACCTGGCATTATTGGAAACTAGCATGATACAGGTGACAGCAATGTTTGTGTGTAAAGACCATAGTCTGTGGTTCAAATCCTTGTATGGGTATTATTGTACTAGTATAATAATTGAGTTTAATTCTAATACATAGATATTATCTACATTTAATGTGATTCAGAGCACATTAAGAGGTTTGAAATATAATTTAAACCACAATGCTAAGATTAATGGTTCAACTTATGTTTTGGTTACAAAATGTTTATTTTATTTTATAGAGACTCCTATATTTCTCAAATCCAAAACTTGAATTTCTTTCAACTTTCAAATCCAAATTTAAGTCCTTGAATATTTAAAAAATGTAAAATTATAGTATAGTCGAGCTAGTTAAAATTTAATTTTAAAATAGGTGCCATAGATTATTTTGTTTGTCATGTATGTTATGTCATGAAAATCAAAGAAAGCCCTTTTTGAGTAAATTTAATGCATTAAAACAATTTTATTCAGTTTTGTGATTTTTCCTAATAAACCAGTTTATAAAATTACTTCTACTAATTGCTTAAAATTATGATTTCTAGTCAAGACCTTCAAAATGGTATTTGAATTATCTTTGAGATTTTTATGAATCTCAAATCTCTCAATCATTGGATTTGAAGATTCAATTATCCCATTTTTGGTATTTTGCTATGATATTATTTAAGTGTTTCCCTTTTAAGAATACAAAAGTTATCTTTTCTTTATAAAAACAATAAATTACACTACAAATTAAAATATCAATATTACTTTACAAATTATTTTCTCACATAAAAACTAAATATATGTTTAATGTTTAGGTTGCAAAACTAATTAATTATATAATAACATGTATATTTTTCAATACATAAATTTCATAGTTGGTTGACTAATAATACCTTCCAAAATCTGAGACAGTTGAAACTTGAGCTTTCAAATAGTTAATGTAACCACACAATAATCCAAAACTCCCTAGAAGCCACTTAACTGATCCAATTGTTAATATACACTTGTGTAACAATTAAAATCTTTTATCACTCTTTAACAGATAAGATGGATTGTTGGTTAGTGCTGTAATTTAAAATATTTCATAACTTGACATGAGACAAAATTTATTAACATAGGATGCCTCAGCTTTGAACATAGCGGCATGAAGCAATGAAACTTTAAAAGTAACGGTTGTTTCGTGTGTTAAAACCTGATTGAAAGTAGCGACTTACTTTATTTATTAAGTGAAGCAGACAATTGTGTCATCATTAAAAAAAAACACAAATTATCATAATCATCTATTTACAAATTACTTGAATAATCTTGTATAATGCTATAACAATGTTACGACATGTACTTGAAATCAAATGTTATTGTTCCCTAATGACGGCGCACCAACTAAACTATTTAATGGTAAGGCAATCTAAAATAGTTAAATTTTACTAATGGAGCCTGAAGTTTTTTTATATTCAACACATGGCAGTCAAAATTGTTATAAAGAATTTTACAACCAAATTAAGGCATAGTAAACCACAAATTAATACCATTATCACCAGTGTTGGCCATAAGAATATTGAGATTGAATCCTATTCCAGAGCAGTGGTTTCCCCTTTTTTCTGCATTCAATTGCCATTATAGCTAATTATAGGCGATCTTCATCATTCACTTCCCTTCCCAGATTGATGATCACACAGTCTAAGCTGTCAGGCTCCCAATATATTGGATTGTTGGTGACAGCAAGGCCGAGGTTTGAATCTTGAGTACAGTGGAGGTCTTCCACATATGATTAATCAATATGGTGTTTACCCATCCTCTCACCACACTATTGTAAGTGCATTTCCTATGAAAAGAACCTCCCCACAAACCTTTTAGATAATGGCCGTAGATTAGCTTGGTGTAAAATGCATGTATAATAAATTATGTTAATCTATTTTGATGGCCACAATTGGTACCAATGTGTACAAATTAAAAAAGGGTTTAAGGTGTCAGACTTCTGTGCTGGGGATCCAGGGTTCAATCCTCAGTTCCAGCACAGATTTATCTGATTACTAAACCCTTTCTTCACCTCTGACAAGAAGTGTATTAATCACAACTTGTGAATGTGGGGAATGCCAGACCTCCACTGTGGTTCGGATCCCACGTTAAACTGTAGGTCCTCCATTTCATCTCACAATACACCCTACCATTACACATTAGCGTAAGTGCATATAGCCCGAACGGGAAGTAAGACGCGGTGCTAATAATAATAATAAAAAAGAGTTATCATAATTAAAATAATAAGGGTTTTGTTTGATTTCTAAAGAAAGGAACAAGGAGGCAAGGATTTAATTCTCAATCATGTACATTCTGGTTATGCTCTCACTATGGATATTTTTTTGAAATTTCTTCTTAAAATGAATTCTTATTATGTTACTAAAATATCATTTCAATACTTTGCACACTTCTGGTGGAATATAACTTCTTGGAAATTATGTAAATTATGAATAAGAAGCAGACAAGTTAACACAGGGTGTTTACTCAGAGGAACAAAGATTTGTGACTTTTTGGTGACCTTTTTTGACCACAAAATACCTTTGGGGGAGTATAGCCCAAACGAGCAGTAAGACACGGTGCAAAAAAAATTCTTTCGGTAAATGGTTGAACATTATATTGTACATCGGGCCTAGATATTATAATAACAAACACAAGTTAAAATTATTACTATAATCATACCAACAAGAAAACTTACTTGTAATTAAAGATGTTTGAAGCTCCCAGAAGCTGAAGTCTCTCAACAAAACATACAAATCTAATATTGTTCAAATTGGCACCTAATATTTAGTTTATACACAAAATCACAGCATACAGGATTTAAATCTGCCTCAGTCGTTTCTTCTCCAAGTCGATTTCAGTTTGAAGTGCTGGAGCCTCTTCTTCAGCCTGTTGGAGAAGTTTTCTTTTCTTTGTCTCGAGTTTATTTACAGTTTCCAATGTTGTTTTTGATCTGTTAGCTTCTTCATTTCTTCAATTGCTTCCCTTCTTTTGGAACGTGCTTGCCTAGCTGCATGCAGCATCCCATTTGTAAATTCCACATTCTTTATGCCACTGAATGAACCACTGAATATATGCTGCGTTGCAAGATTAGAGAACACGCTTTCATATTTTCAACCATACACTCCTTGTTTACTGAAAAACCTCTTTCAACAGCACTGTTTCCATGGAACATTGTAAATATCATTGTGTAAAATGACAGCAATGCCTTGCAAGCTTTTGCATTAATGAGGATGTTGAAGAGAAAAGAATCTAGTCTGGTTTCATTGAATCAAATGTGTTTAGCTCTTCTTGAACAGAAGACTGCTCACAGATTTCAAGGTAGTTTTTTCTTATATGTTCAGCTTCAATGTATGCAATATGGTTGTTTGAAGCGAGTTGTTCGAGTGCTATGTTAACCCGTTGTACTCTTAGAGTGCCACTAGACATTACTGCTGGTGAAAGGCATGAAGCACCTTTCACCATGCACTTTTGTAATGGAGACCTAGGCCCAGTCAGTTTTTGAAACATTTCCACTAATAAGTGTCTGCAATCTTTTCTTAAGAGTTGTACATCAAGTTCTTTCACATTTTTACAAAATTTCTCCGCACCAAAGCCTATGTCTATGTCCGTAAAGCTCAATAGAATTTAATATTTGACATCAATTGCCAAGAGCTGTCCTGAGTTTTTCACATCGCTTATAACCTTTGCATTAAGGACGCAAGCAGCAATGCTATGTGCCATTGAAGTTCGGCATGTACAAAGTGCAAAATTGGATTGTCATTTTGAAATATTGTAAGATATGGTTGCACTTCTCCTGCTACTTACTGCAAGAAAAAGAGTTTTGCTTCAAGAAGGTTATCTTTTAGGAAGCCTCGTACAACACAGAAATTCTTTGTTTCAGGTGTTTTGGAATACAAAAAAGCCATATATTTCTTTAAATGCTGAATCATTTTCAAGGATTTTTCAATTACTTTTGAGTTTTCCACCCATCTGATGGAACACATTTTAAGTAGAAAGAGGTCTGATCCACCTGAGAGAATGTAATCAGATCTTCGAGATGGAAAATCTTTAAACAGATAATACAACGAACGCAGAAAATTATGAACTTGCCATTCACATTTATTATGAGCTGTCTTATAAGCCCCATGAACTGTATGAAGAGAGCATGTGCCAGCATCAATAGGTTTCTTGTCTTCATAGTTATCTAATTTTTTTCCCATCATTTAATTGAAATCCTTAAGGAATTTTAAATTTACATTAGGTCCATCAACAGCAATTTGTAGAACAGTCTTTAAAGGCAGTCCTAATTCAGACATACATGACATAAAGGAATCAAGGAGGTCAGCTGCAGTAAAATACCCTAAGAACACAGATTTAAAGTATCGGGTCGAAACCACATTTAAACTTGAGTTCCAATAACGGACAATGATGTCCATTTGTCCTTTTTGGGCAATTCTATTGCGACTTTCGTCAAGTGAAACTGCAAAAAATGCAATCTTCTTTAACTCCGCCGGGAGTTTTTCTTGGAAGAAGGTGCCAAGACCAAAGGTTGTCAAATAGCCAAGTTTGTCATTTTGCATTTTGAACTTCTGTACTATTACACTGTCAGGAAACATAATTGAGAAAAGATCACTGGAAATACATGAACCTCTGTCAGAAGTATGAGTCATAACCTTATTCATGGACCACAGAATTTCTGCTTTCAAGGTATCATCATTTACACCAAATTTACTTAAAGGTCCTCCAAGAGATGAGGAAGATGAAACAACTAATTTAGACGAAGCTGCAACCAAATATACATCATTTTCAGAAGTAGGCCTACTTGTGGAAGGTAATAATTCTTTTGCCGGTTCTGGCTGTTTACATCCAACTTTTTTGGAAGATATAAAGCTGAGTATTTGTTGCTTACCTTGGAGTAGGGCAGAGGTTAGTTCCAAATGCTTCTTACCTTTTCCATGAATTTTCATTCCATTCAACCCACTGTGGCTTATATCAAATTTCGATTTACAAAATGTACAATACCATTTTGAGTATTTATTTTCTTCAACAGACAGCCAAGACTCTTTGATCGAACATTTATTAGGCATCTTTTAACAGATTAGCCTAAACTTCACATATAAAATCTTTGAATGCCCCCCC
>CABFOW010003922.1:41013-64826 GCA_902141385.1 Timema californicum
AAAAAAATTATGGATTTTTTCGCAACATACGATTAACAAATAATTTAGGCTTAATATTTTATGTGCCCATAATAAAGCGAAAATCATTTTAAAAATTAGTTAATTTCAACTGTTTTGAATAAATGGTCTTTAAAATTAAATGAATTACATCAAGGATTAAATATTAACACTAGTAATATTATTTTATATTTTATAAAAAATACGCCATATTTCACTGCGAAAACAATTGCTATTTGCTGCCAACGTTAATTTGAAATTATAATATACATTTTACACCGCCTTCAAATTGCAGTCGGATCACTGAAAGCGTAAAAAATTGATAATTGCCGCCAATAACTTGATCCAGATCCACAACACAGATGAACGCCCGGTTTCTGTAGAAAATGTCCTGGTATTTTCCCGTATCATCTACAAAACTTGAATTCCAATTCATTCACTCGAAAACCATTATTTGTAGACACACACACGGCATAATGCACTTACACACCCCACGAGACAAGTAGCACACCACATTAAAATTTAATACAAGATGGCAAACGTTAACTTTGTTGTTGGAATCACAAACAAAACAATCAGGCAACTTCCTACTGGCGCGTGCCATCACGTGTAGTGGATAGCGCTACATTTGAAGCATTCACGTTGTTACGATGTACGGGAAATTCAAACTAAAATTATTTTCGTGACTTTATGACCAAAATATTAAATTATTTATTATTATTATTAGCACCGCGTCTTACTACTCGTTCGGGTTATACGCACTTACGCTAATGTTTAATGGTAGGGTGATTGTGAGATGAAATGGAGGACCGTCTTGTCAGAGGTGAAGGAAGGGTTTGGTAATAAAAAATATTAAAAATTTGTGACTATTTTTCCTCTTCAATTAGTGACTTTCGTGACCCAGTAGCCACCCTCTAACACTTTCCACCTTAGATTTTTAAATAATTTCTTTACTCCATCTGTGTGGGCTGCATGCAATTATTTACAATCTGGAATAGGAAGGAGGAAAGTATAATTTAGAGGAAATGTACCCACATTTACATGGAGAGCAAGTAGGAATGCATTTAAATACCACCCTCTATACTCCTGGATGGGACTAGAGCCCTGACCTATCACCAACAAAACAGACTAGATGAGTTTGACTATTATCCATGTGCCCATTGGCAAGTCTGCCAGGTACTCACCTTGATTTTTTTAATGATGCCTCTAGAAGCTATTTAGAGTGGTCTTCACCTATATTTACTTTAAACATTAAATAAATGCCTATCATCACTATTTGGAGTAGTCCGTTCTTGCAAAAGTCTTGAAAATTGGATGCTACTTGAACCTATTTGGAATTCTATGCAAGAACATTTTTCAGCTTAATATTAGAGAATATCAGAGGGGAGTGAACTAAATCTAGAGAGGACGAGTTTATTCCAGGAAAAAGGCCAAGTTTATTCCAATCAGGAGGGAGGGGGAGGGGGAAAACCCCCATTTCCCCCTTCTTTATTATGCCACCACTCCTTCCTTGGCTTAGGTTTGTATGTCTAAAAAAATATGTTGTCACTTTTACAAAACAAAAACAATGTACGCAAATTAATTAGTAACCGTGCTTGATAAAGTACTTGAATTTAAATTGAATTTTATTCACTTCTTAATAAGGCAAATTTAATTAAAGTACACAAATAAGACGCCATGAAACTTCTAAACACTTCTAAACAAAGGACAAGACTGAAAGGAACCAATGATAATGATTGTGACCAATGCAAGTAAGTTCCTCGGGAGGAAACCCCGTCTGGTGCACTGTTCCTTAGAATGGATAAGTATTTTATTTCTTTAGCATTCATATTTTATTTTCTCTATTACTTTTTTTTTTAAATATTCTGGATATTGGGCTCAGGCTCATGGTAGTCTCGGGAGTACCAATAGTCGACGGGCCTGCCCATTGGTGTGATTTATTTGGTGTTGTCCAAAGGGAGGAATATTGTATATATTAGTAGACATTACAACATATCAGTCATTTATGGAGTCTAGCTTTTATTAGAATTGTGTGTACATTTCATATAGAGATAATGGCAGCATTATATTCCATATATTAATAATGCTTTCATCGCTGTCCACCCCCGCTATTTCTTATTGGTGCTTGCACAAGAAGAGTAAATAACTGACCTCTTTGCGTGATGTATATATTCTTATAAAACTAAATGTAAAAGTCGAAAGGATAATACTTTAATAAAGGCTGTAGTCTAAACAAGAACATGATGACATATCATTATTTTTATTTATAAACAGATAAAATTGAAACTATATACAATATGAATTCTTTCTGTGTAAAAACACAAACTAATTGATACAAATCTTGTTTTAAATAAGAGCTGATCCAAAGTTTTACATCTTTTATGTCAAGCAAGTATTTTTTAAAAAAATCACCACTTTGGTAATACATTTATATTCTTCTCAGTTTAGATCACTCAAAATATCATAACAATGTAAACCTCTTCCAAAACCAAACTTTCTAATGATGCAATAGCCTAAGTAATTTAAAGTAAATATTTTAAGAAATTGTTGGACTAATTAAAAAAATTAAGACAACTAACATACACAACAAAGTTATGTTTTATCAACTTCAGATCCAGAAATATTATTTGTACACTATACTGTCCTTCACCAGCTGTCGTGCAGAAGGTTAAATAATTTTTTAACACCAATAAAGACAAAATAAAACATACAACTTACAATGATCCAGTAACAGCCAAGTAAATTTTAAATATATATTTTACTAATTAAATAAATATTACAGATAATTTAATCACATGATTTTATATGGAAGAAGGTAAAGCTAGTGACAAATACAAAGTATAAACTGTGTTCCTCTTTGTACAGTCGCACCAGTGTAATGTGAGTACTGCATTCCTATTTTAATCATGAATGTGTTGGCAGTGGCACCTCCACGGAAGAGAGGGTAGGAAGGAGGACTAAATTTTAGTACAGTAAATAGTGTGTAACTTTTAACTATAATATACTTAAGCCAAACAACTGATAAATGATGAAAAATATATTTTAAAGTAATATATCTCGATAAGGATAATCTTTTTTTGCTTTATGAGGTAATTGTCCTATATTTGGAACAAAGTATAGGAAAGGTAGATATAAACCGAACAAACACAATCTGGCTTTTTTTATTTGAGGTATTTAATGTGCACTTTCTGAACAGACTGATTATATTAGCACATGAGAATTTATACAAGCGAGAATGAAAGAGCCTACCAATTTGGTCAGGAAAAGTATTTTCACATACCTTCTAGAATTCTTTTACATGCCACAACCAACATGGGACTGACAGCTTTATTTCCCCTCCAAAGGAAGTTGTGCTCAAGATTTTTATCGCTCAAGAAAAATCTGTCGGCCCCAGTTGAGTTTGAACCCACGGACATTGGGTCTTGAGGCAAGCACTTTGCCCCGAGACAACCGAGGTCGACAATATGGGTTTTACAATGAAAAGAAGAACCCGATTCACACTTTACTTTGCTGCCATTGGTTAGACAATCCCTACCTTGCACCCTGCAATAATACAAAGGACAATAAGACTGTCTGTTAGCCCTTAAAAACTGGTGAGTCATCACTACATGAATAATCCTTACAAAGATTAAAATATCAACAAACATTACCAGGCTTAAATTGCCTTGACCAATTGTGCCATAATCAGCCAATGAGATGATCAAATCTACCATTTGTATTGACCTAGCCCTAAAAATAAGTCATCCTAATAAACATAGATGTGTGAATCTTGAATAAAATTAAATATTTACAAATTTCAAATAATTATCGAATTGATTCATTTATGTTAAACTTATGATGTTAAAAAAATAGTTACCTGTTATAAAACAAGAATTTTTATTAAAAATATACTAACGTATTTTAGGCACATTGTGGGATTTGCAATGGCCTAAAACTCTATTGAGTTTTTAATAGTTTGGTTTGATTCGAGTTGAGTCAAATCATATCAAATTGAATAAATATTGATATTATCAAAGTTTTGCAGACCCCTATATCCTAAAGTTTTTATTTTAGCCTGTAGTTTTTCCATCATTACTCTCATTTTTGTAAGAAATTATCTTTAATTTGAAGTGAGGCAAACATTTCGTCATGTAAACACATATTATTATTTATTTGTGGTGACTGATGACTGAAAATGAATAATTACTCTATGTGCTTAGTTACACATGATGGATGTAGTGCCACAGCAACCTACATGTATAATATTGTGCTAAAATATTAATCACAATATAATTTAAGTACTACACACAGTAAATTGTATATAAATGAAGGAAAAGGCTGAGAGTTTGTTGACAAATTTGAAGTGGGTATATTTTAAAATTCAATTCAATTCCTTGACTTTTCCCTGCAACACAAAATGTCTTGGCTCAAATGGATAGACTAAATTTTTAAGACCAGTCTTATGACTTTATAATCAAAAGCTATACCATTTAACACATTAAGATTGTGCCTAAAATTACCACACATAATAGCTTTGATATGTTTTAAGCCCCCCGCTCACCAAATTAAATCATTGATGTATTGTGTTTCTCTCTCCTATTTATCTTTATTCACCTTTTCTGTACCTTCTTCCATGCATACAGTGATGAGTTGAAAAAGTGAAAGTATAATTCCATCTTAAAGTTAGGTAAATGAATTACAGAATAATAAATGATTAATTAATTGCAAACTAAAATATAAAAATTGTATTTTTTTTTATAGTTGGGAATGTGTGCTCTTAATTAATTACTCTCTCCAAAATTATATTGGTTGATTTTAATAATGCCCATTATAAATGAACTAGTCATGGTACACAGATGAAAAATTACACAAGTCAACTATCTTGTTTGTCCAAGTCAAAATGTATGTAGAATTGTTAAACCTCGCATATATACAGCTTTTTTTAGAGACATTAGTAACTTTTTTGTGACATCAGATAAGTTTACATAAAATTGTAAGTTACAACTGAAATGAAAATGTTAAACACCAGTGTCATAATATTTTTTGGAAAGGATGAGGAAGTGTACCCACATTTGCATAAAATGGAGAGTAGAAAACCATTAAGGAAAAAGACAGCCTCAGTACACCATACTGGAATTCCAAGCCCCAGTCTTCCTATCATCGGCAGTACAGTCTATTTCAACAATGACGCTTTACACCATATGACCACTGAAGCGGGTAGTTGCAACTTTAATTATTCATTTGTGTGTTATTATTTTAGGATTATGAAGCTTTATGAATAAGATAAGATAGTAGATGGTATAGATTTATGAGCATAGCAACATATTATAAATATGCGTCGCAAAATTAGTTAGGTGCAATATCAGGTTTTGTAAAAGACATGGATGAATGGTAAATGTTATATAATACAATAGTAGTTGTATTCAGTTTTAAATGTATCTTTTATACGTATTTAAAAGAAAATTAACATCTTATATTAAATGTCATGGTGATTGTAATGAATAATCTCTAGTACGAGCAACCCTCTCAAATTCACATCACAAGCACAAAGATAACCG
The DNA here is from genome assembly GCA_902141385.1 of Timema californicum. Classification (NCBI taxonomy): domain Eukaryota; kingdom Metazoa; phylum Arthropoda; class Insecta; order Phasmatodea; family Timematidae; genus Timema; species Timema californicum. Next base: position 46,548 of record CABFOW010003922.1, read on the forward strand.
GGGTGGCGCCAAGAGAGGGGACGGGGTTAGGGGGAATAGAGCCACACTATTTGTGCTCTACACACACTAGCATTTTGTAAATTTAACAGTGACATTAGGCAAGATTGCAAAGCAATTTAAGTGGATAATTAATAAGGACTAAAATTTGGAAGAAATGGTTGGGTCTCCTCCAACAATAATAGTCAAGGTATTTTTTATATATAATATGGCTCTGATAGTTATTTAGAGGGGCTCTTGATGGCCGTAGTAAACAATGGTGTGGGTAATTTAGCGCTGATGTGTTACATTTTATCATTTATAAAGAAAATATTTCCGATCCTTTGGTTTGGGTTAGTTCTATTTTCTCTGTAGATTTCTAAACCAAAGTGGGGCGTTTGGGGAGGAACCTTGGTGCCCCCGTCCCCCAATATCTATGAAATCAGGATATCACATGTGGCAGTATAGAATGATAAGACGAGCTTATACGAACAAAATAACAGTTGAATGATTCTTGTTTGAGTATTCACACAAACTTGTGAAACTTTTATCACTCCAGTGCAAAGAATAATTTTCCTTAAAAAATAAATAGACAGGTTCCAAAATCAAATACAAGAAGGTTTTTTGCTTTCATCCATATTCATATTATTTTCCTATTCCTCATTTCAGCCTCAAACACCTTGGTTACCTTAGTTTTCTCTATTTTTCAGTTCCTTTTAATAGTTTAAGAATGTATGTGGCTATGAAGTAAACTGAAATGTTACTTTAAATTATAATAATAAATCATATAAATAATTTTACCGTTTGTATAATACTGTAAAAGAACACTTGCACCCAATAAATTAAAGATGCATTTTTAAAAGATTATTCTATGAGGTTTTAAAAAAAATATGATAATGTGAAATGGAAGAGTTAAATCAAAGGCTGACAAAGGTGATGGTGATAGCTGACCCTCTTTATTAATAATCCTCTTATTTAACATTCATTACATATTGTATCCTTGTTTTCCATTAGCTATGAATGTTCAATGCTGCCCTTTTTACACCTTTCACACCTCGTGATGTATTTAGGGAGTTAAATAGGTCCAGTTTTTAGTTTGTCTCAATTACAACCCAAAACGATCAGTGATCACAATCACACTGGTTCAAAGTTTCTTTGCAGTTAAACTTTTCCATAAATAACTTGATATAGTATTGTAAGTAGTTAATTGACCATTACAGATATTTAAATGGTTAGTTAAAGTTGCATGCAACAATTTAAATAAATAATTTAGAAAAATACAAAATTCCCAATGGAGGGTAGAGTGGAAATAGCACAGATAAGGGGCTAGTGAGTCAGTAACATGAGCCTTTTCATAAAATTGTACTCGTGCTTTTATTTCCTTCATGTAACATTGCAGATAACAAAATGCTTCTCATAAACAAGTCTAAACCAATCTTGTTTATAATTACTAACAAGTTTACAAGAAGCAAAATAAATGAAATACCTTACACCTTAAGACTAAATACCATTGAAAGGAACTGTTCATAGTGAATCTGGATGACCCCATCTTGATCTGTATCATATTGGCGGAAGGATGCTGTTAGTGTCTAAAACAAAAGAAGGTTATAATTTACAGTGACAGTCTTGACTTTCTAGGTGTACAATTAGAATTGTGATTTATTCATAGAGTGTACCTATGTATTATTTTAACTAAATAACTGTTTGGATGTAATATTTTTCAAATGATTTTTCAAGTTAAAACAAGAGATTTATTGATACCTAGAAACATTAAAATTCCCTTAGAACATTATAATTGTGTCATTATTCCATGCCATTTCAACAATAGGTGGTTGCTGCATCATGTTTTATTATTTGTATTGTTTGCACAGTTGTTTGTTTATATATGTTTAGAATGTTCAAAACAAATTTTTGTTTTTAAAAAATCCTCACCTTTTGGGGGAAGGTCTCTCAGTGACACTCGAAACACTTTGATTTTTGCAACTGAAAGTATTCGTGCAAAGTGCTAGAACATTTTTCCTAAATGAGAAAATTCAAAAATCATTGTATTCAGAAGAACATTCTGATTGATTTGGTTTATTTTTGTATTAATTCAACACTCGTATACCCTGAAGATCACACACTGTCTTGATAAGTTGCCTCCATCTTGGTTGGTCTAGTGCCTCTCTTCTCCAATCCCTGTCTACCCCCAGCTGGGTTAGATCTTTTTCCAGCTCATTCCGCAGTTTAGGTCTCCCATGGGGGCGCATTTTTCTCGGTATTCCATCCATCACTGCTCTGGGCATTGCAATTTTAGGTATCCTTGCCGCATGACCAACCCACTGGATCCGTGTAATTCTTAAGATGTTTGTGATTTTGCACCCACCAATTGCACTGTAGACTTCTTAGTTTGTCCTCTGCCTCCACTCTCCATGATGGGTCCGAGTATTTGTCACATTACCCTCCTCTCGAAGATGTTGAGCTTGTCTCGATTGCTCTTCCTTGCTGACCAGGTTTCAGAGCCAATGAGTACAGTAGGACGAATGATGGTGTTGTAAATATTGAACTTTGTTTGTCTCGACAAAGCTTTTGATTTAATCACATTCCGTATACTGAAGACACACCTGTTTCCTGCTTGAATTCTCTCCTCTATGCCAAAGTCCACTTCATAACGTCTGGTGAACCATGCTCCGACGTATTTGAATGTGTCCACTGATTTGAAGCTCATCCCACTTGAGGATATTGGGTCCTGGTCTTGCTCCACCCTTGACATCAACATATATTCTGTTTTATCTTAATTTCTTATATAATTTCCTGCATGTACGTTTGAAAATTTTATTGAGTGCCAAAGTTTATAAATGAAATTAGCATTTTTTTCCAATATTTTAACCAAATTTTCTCTGTCGAGGGCATGAAACAGTAAAACTTCTTTTTTGGCAAGAACAATGGTAGCAGCAGATATTGACTAAGGTGAGAAAACTGGAGTGTTATGAGCCCTCTCAAGACTTTTTAGATGATGATTTTTTTTTAGTAGTAGCTATATATCTAGTGGGAAATAGAGTAAAATTCTGAATTTTATACCACAAATACTTATATTTTGTAAGATCATACCTAAATTTGATCACTTTGTTTTGCAGAATAAGGAAAATTTTTCAAAATGAATGAAAAAATAAGAATTTTTGACCAACTTTAAGCTCAAAATTCGTTGTTATTCTGCAAAACAAAGTGATCTAATTCTGATATGATGTTCCGACGAAATGGAAGTCCTTGTGGTATAAAAATTCCCCATTTTCATTGGAATTTTTTTTTAGGAAAGCTCAAAATATTGCAGTTTTATCCCTTAGATAATACCCATTTTCTTGCAACAACAATAAAAATTGGTTTGACTGTTTTGTGCTTATCCTGATGCAAATTTGGCTCAAAAGTTGAAAAAAAAATGCCAATTTCATTCAATCCTTCAATAAAATTTAAAAAATACAACATAAAATTTTATATAAAAAAACCAAAACAATCAGAATTTTCTTATATGTACAGTGTTTTTTTCACAATTAGGAAAAAAGCACTAGCACTTTGTGCAAACGATTTAAGTTGCAAATATTGAGGTGTTTTAAGTGCCATATAGAGACCCCCACCCCAAAAATGAGAATATTTTTTAAAAACAAAAATTGGTTTTGAAATCTCTAAACATGTATAAATATAGCTCTGTACAAAATTAAAATATATTAAACATTGTGTGGCAACCAATTTAATTCTGAAAATTGTTGAAAAAGGACACCTGGACACAGGAATCGATTCCTGTGTCCAGGTGTCATTTTTCAATTTTCAGAATATGATATCTATGAGACACGTCCAGAAAGTAGGGGTACTCAATTTTCCCATTTAAAAAAAATGTATTTAAAACAAAATTACAGGATTTTGTTGATAAATATGTCAATTATTTCTCCAAGTAGCCGCCTTCCCGTTCTATGCAGTTCACCTTCCAATTCAAATCGCTCAAGGAACTCGCGAGCGCTATTGACCCGATTCACTTTGTGCTGCTCTGCCAGTTGTTTTGGGACCCATCTTGCGCACAATTTTTGGAATCCCAGCGTTTCTGTAATTGTTTAGTGTAAGAGAGATCTGGAGAGTTGTGGCAACATTGCAGAAATTTCATCCACTGTCAGGCAGTCTTCACAAAGTTTTCTCGATTTTTTGAACAAACTCATCGGTCAAAATGGAAGGTCTTCCACACCTCTGATCATCATGAACATTCGTTCTGCCTTCATTAAACTCACAACACCACTTAAACCCGTTTGTTCAGTTCATAGCACCTTCGCCATAAACAGTTTTGATCTGTGAAAAAATGTCAGTGTTTTTCTTTCAGCGAGAAGGAACCTGATGACAATGCGCACCTTGCACTTGGCGCGATTTCTTATCAACATATTTCACACAAACGGACACTACAAGGTGAGTTTTCATACTAACGAGGTCTACCTGTGCTCATTGTGTTCAGAAGAACCCCCACTACCACTCAGTGTTGCCAACCTTAGAAGAAAATTCTCACAGCACTAGAGGGCAACCAGTATTCTTACTGACTGGATGTGCCTCGTAGATGGAAAATTCCTCTTTAAAAGCATGAATATTTGCAATTGAATTATTGATGTCACCAGTTAATTCAGCTATTTTGGCCTCTAATGCTTTAATTTCTAGTTGTTTATGCCTCTTCAACAATTCTCTTTCTGTCTGCTTTTCGGCCTCAATTCGCTGATACACTGTCCTCTTAATATAAGAATATGCTACCACAGATAAAAGAAAAGTAAGAAGTACTGTAGTGATAGTTTAGGATTGGAACAGCGCTTTTGGTGTGAGGTTTAGTTAACTATAATGTAGAGGTATCCAGGTTTCTCTGGCTCAATTGAGAAATACTTTCTGCCTTAACATAAATTATTAATCAAAATGAAGGATTATTAAATTATTATAGTAAAAATGCCAGGTCTTTGATACAAATTCAAGAATTTTTCCCGGTTTCTCCGGGGCCTTTCAAATCTCAAGTTTTCAAGGTTTACAGGTTTGCTGGCTAGCCTGAATAAGCAATATTATAGTTATAAAACAAATTTCACTTAGAAAATTGTTTTTTTTAAAGGATTGGGTCTCGAATATGAAAATTTCTCGAATCCTCAAATCTTGAATATGATTAGGGATTCAAAGGATTCAAAAGATTCAAAGTTTCATCCCTAATTTTTCTGAAATCAAAGTAGCTACTGATTAAACATTTCATCCATAAAAATGTTGAAACTACATTAGAACCAGGTTAGAGCAAACTAATTGGGACCTAAGCTTGCTCAGGTTAGAAAAGAAATTGGATTAAGTGATAGAATACAAGGATACAGTATTTTCACGTATAATTAACACATAATATTATGTAGTGTAAATATTTTAAGTTAGCACATTGTGTTGACTACAACATGTAAATATTAAACATTTATAATCAGATAGGCTATCACTGTTTCTTACAGTTCTCTTTTAACTTTAAGCTTGTTAACCAATAAAATATATTTCATTTGTCTTAATTTTTTTCCCCACTTTCCGAAAAGTGTGTACAAATTATCCGGAGTTTCAGTCTACCGATGTTTGGTCTAATGAAGTTTTGCTGTAGTTTAATCATTTGAAGGCCTATCATAATAATGCCGATAAAAAAAATTGTTTGAGTAAATTTTATTGCTTATTACTACTTAATTATTAATTAAAACCACTCATTTGAATATTACTAAATGTGCTAATGTGCTAATGTACTTTATTTAAGGATGCTCATCAGTATTTAAATTTATACTAAAACTGATTTTAAAAGCCGAAAACACTCATCAAGCGATGATTATAATTATTTAGGTAACATTGATATAGACCATTTCGGTCTCTAAAATAACATTTCCTTATGAAAATCAGTTCTTATTAAACCATTTTGTTTGATTTAATTACAGTATTTGAACTATAAAAATTACTCCATTTCGTGATTCCCCAATTGGGCTATATTGAGTGGTCGCCATCGTTAGTGATGATAAGGGAGTGGATTCTTAGACACCAAAAATGTTTAAAAAGGCAGACAAATAGGCATTAAAAATATGGGATTCGGGCACGTAAGTGGAAAAAAGCACACAATAGGCAATGTAAATTTTATTTTAATATCTACAGCCGATTCCCATTCACATTAAAAAAAAGCAATAGATCTAACTATTCATTCATGTTATATGCATATGTTGTAATATTACACTAATATGTTAGGGGCTAGGAAGATTAACTTTGGAGGACAAGTCTCTGTATTTGTGTGGAGGGAGAGTGAAAAACCATTTAATAAAATACATTAGTACACTGGCCCAAGATTGGAATCTCGATCTCCCTTTCATCAGCAGTCCAGTTTACTACAAGAGTGATACCTTAGCCCAGTTGACCACTGAAGCTGGTATCATGCTGTTAATCACAAGATACTTCTCTAGAAAGTTACCAATTTGCCCTTTCCTAAGAAGGTAAATTTTTCTCCAGAAACAACATGTTGTTTCCTTCCAAGATGTCTGTCACTGTTCCTATTGTCCTTCACACAATTTACACTCATTGGAAGCTATTTAACAAGTGTCAATTTACAATGTCTAAGAAACTGGACTCTCTCTATCAGCAGAAAATTCAGATTGTATGAAAAATAAAGACTTGCTTCGGTGGCCGTATGGTCTAAGGTGTTACGCTAGCAGTAGACTAGACTGCCGAATATAAGGAGACTGTAGTTCGATCCTGGTCGGATATACTGAGAATGGTTTTTCCTAAATGGTTTTCCCCTTTCCCTCCAGGAAAATGTGAGTACACTTCCTATAAATTCAACCTTCCTAAATGCTAATCCATTAGTGTAATTAGTAAAAAGAAAGAGACCAAAGCCAAAATAGGCACTTGAAGGATCTTATCAATAAGAGTCAAAAACAAACAAAAGAGGCAACTATAGGCACTTTAAAATTAACATATTATACTCTTACTAGTTTTAAATGCATATAGGCCTATTTCAACCACATATATTTTATAATCAAGCTAAAGAAAAGGCAAATAGGCCAAATCCTGTGTAAATTGCTGCTAGTGCCAACACTTGCGGATAATGTGTGGTATGTGGTCAGCACAACAAACCCTTCAGCCATTAATCTCAGTTTTCTAGACTGAAGATAATACTACTTTATTCAAGTAGCTTCTCATTTGTCCTCACAAGGTTCATAGTATTTTAATATAGGCATCAATATTCCAACACTTCTGCAAATCAATTTTAGATATTATTTTAGTATGAATAATGTAAGAAATATTGAAAACTTTATCCTGGTGATGAACCAGACTGTTTAAGGAGTGTGCGTTTTACCAGACGAGTTCAAAAAGTTATTCTATTCTTTGAAAATTTAATTTGAAACAAATTTTACAAAGTGACAACATTGTACATTTATATTTCTGTTAATATTAATGACATAGAATCACAATATTTAAAATGAGAAATTACAGACCAAATATTGTTTTAAAACTCTTCTATTATTGGTATATTATTTAGATTGTAACAAGTGAAGTGGAAGAAACTGATGGAAATACTTGAAAAGATTGGCATCAACCTGAAGGACAGAAGTCTAATTACAAACCTGTATCTGTGACAGCAAGTAAAGGTGAGGCTGAATGATGGATAGACCAACAGCGTGGAGATAGGAAGAGGATTGAGACAGGTGTGCTGTTTGTCACACAACCTGTTCAACATTTATGGGGAGTGGCTGGTCTGTGAGGACAAGGCAATTTCAGGATAGGGGGATGAGTCATCAACAAAATAAACTATGGAGGTGATCTAGCATTGCTGGCTAAAAATAAGAGTTGCAGGAAATGGTGGACCAGTTAGTTGGGAGAAGATAGGCTATGGCATGGAGATCAACAATGAGAAGTCAAAAGTGATGGTGATTTCAAAACATGAAAAGCAGTTGAAACTAAAAATTTAAAAACATAGAGCAATTCAAGTACCTGGGAAGACATCTGACAAAGGATGCCTACTGCACCAAGGAAATTAGATCCAAGGATCACCATGGCCAAGGAAACTTTAAATAAGAAGAGGTTACTGCTAACCAGCAAGTTGAGTTTGGAACTGAGTAAGAGAATGATGAAAGGCTACATTTGTAGTACTGCGCCGTGTGGAGCAGAAAATTGGGTAGTTTGGGTTTGTGATGTTGGGGAAAACTTGAATGAGAATTTCAGGTGGCTAGACAGGGTTACAAATGAAGAAATTATAAGAGTGAGTGAGAATAGAACCATTTTGGATGAGACACTTTGGTACAAAGCAACTGGATCAGACATTGTCTGAATCTTACCCTGGTCAGTGCTTGTGCACCACAAAATTAACCCCTTTATTTGATTTTTTTTTTGGAATCATCTAACTTTTTTATAATTCTAATGAAACAGCACAAACCAACACAGTGTGTTTAAGGAGTTGGTTAAAACAACCGATTCCAAACTAAAAACGTTAAAGTCAGTTGTAGCATGTCACTTAATTCAAATGACATCTACAAACTGTAATCTGCACCAAATGCTAAAATAATACACCGAAGAAAAGAATTAAAACTGATATGTTCTGCAAATATGGCAGAGTAGAAAGCGTGACAGTTTCTACGGACGTCCAACCCCTTGAACTCAACATTGAAGAAAGGCCTGAATATTGCTGGTCCGATACCGCGAGCTACGAACACTACTCCCCTAGCGGACTTCCTTGACACCTTCTTTATCCACTGCTCCAACACCCCCCCCCCCCCCCCCCCCCCCNCCCCTTGCCATTCCTTTTTCCTTATTTACATGCCCAATTTGCTAGTCAGAAAAAGAGTATATAATGGGCGTTCCCTAGGTTCACAGTAGTGTAGTTCATTGTTGGATATCCTTGAAGGAGGAACCTCTGCTCCAGCACCTCAAGAAAATACTGATGACCGCGATGGTTGGGACGTGGGAGTCACCGCCTTGACGCCGAGGAAATCTTTTTTATTGATCAAGTATTCTGCAAGTTTCCAAGTCCTTCAGACTTGTTGGGATAGAAAAGCAAACATAGACTTATGGACTATGTCCTACGGACTTAGTTTAATTTTTCGGAATGACAATTATGTTTCAAAGTCCTCCAGACTTGTTGAGATAATCCATAAGACTATGTTTACTTTTCTATGTCCTTTGTACTTGTTTAATTTGTCGGAATAACAATTATGTTTCCAAGTCCTTATGACTTCACTATATGCCATTGTAGCGTGAACGTCATGTTCACGTGTTCAATTTTGTATGGCTTCAAGTAGGTTGTCTAATGCCATTTTTTTAGGACCTAGCTAGGTCAATATCTCACTTCATTGATGTTGCCACCCCATTTTCTGTGTAACTATTTTGGTTGCACAAAGTACGGAACACGGTTAAGTTTGTATGGTGGCCCGCACAGATAGTATTTTCTTTCGTCCCTTGGTTGGCGCTTCCTTTGGCTATATACTTAATGTTGGCGTGTAATAGATTGGACGAATACACCAGGAAGTGGGTAATAGCATAAAAGTGCTATTGAGTGCTCTGGCAGTACCCACTGGGAATATTCCAGCCATAGTACAATTTTGTATGAACACCTGTTTGTTAGTTATCGACTATTGTAACTGAACTATGGTCATCTTACTGTTTATTATTTTGGATGTCGTGCCTTTGTCTAGTCAAGCTAGGTAGCTTGGCCGACGTGTAACATGGTAACTCTAAAACTATAGGATTAGCAGTTTTTGCTTTATATGTTGCTAGCTCTCCATGTTCTTTTTTTAGACCTTTCTGGTGGAAGTCTGGCGCTAGCCCGGCTGTCTTGCAATCCTATACCCACTATCAACTTAACTTCCATTTGACTGTTGCCCTGTCGCCTTGGACACGTTCTTTTCCCGTGCTACAGGTAGTTCCAATGTTTTTGGAGTTGTTAGGCCCTGTCATTAAATTTTGTAACCCCATATCACCTTTTTATGTTATTTGTATAATAAATCTATTTTTGTTACCTATTTAATTCTTTTACACTTATGAAATATGCCCCCCTACCTACCTATATTAAATGGAGTGGTAGATATTATCTAACACAAGGTCGGGTGTGCTGCGCTGAGGCTGTTCATGCTGTTCATGAACTATTAATGACAGTTATTGAAGCAATAAAAAAAGATGGTTAAAGATACAGCTGGCGCTAAAGTAAGAGCCACAGGCAAAGGGATCTTGCTGCAAATGCAATCATTTAACTTTGTAATAAGTTTAGAAATAATGAAGCCAATGCTTCAGATGCTGCTTAAAACCAGCAAAAAACCCTTAAGTCATCAGCAATGGCTCTGTGTTAGGCTATGGACCAAGTACAAAGTCTGTCCAACACTTTAGTTGAAATGTGACACAGTGAACAAATTTTTGAGATAATGTATGCTAAAGCAGAAGGTTTATGCAAGAAAAACTGCATTTCTATACCAGAAACAAGAAAAAGAAGTCTTTATATTTTTGGATAAAAATCCTGACACAGCTGCTGATTTCAATACTAAGAAAGACGAAATCAAATTTTTCACAAACTACCCTGTTTTAGACTTGCCCTTGCCTTGAGCTTAAAGTTTTCACAGGAAACAAAAGTGATAATCAGCAGTGTAGGGAAAATAATGAAACTTAAACTTGGTGGACGCACAGCAGATGACATCCAGCTCTTGAGTAAAAACTTCCATCCAAATACTTTAGAGCTGGAAGCTTAAGAGAGGCTGCTGAGGACTAAGAGGTTGCAAAAATTCCCACCTACTAATGTGCATGACTGGCTAAAGGGGTTGGCAGAGTTCAATACATGAAAAACTTACCAAAATTTTGCTCTTCTCCTAAAAGTTTTCAGTCATCCTGGTTACCAGCTGTTTGTGCGAGAGGAGTTTCTCAAAAATGGACATTGTAAAATCAAAGCTACATTTGATGGTCTCATTTATTCAGCAGGACTTGGCTATGAAAACCAAAATTGAAGATGTTATTGCTGACTTTAAAAAGATGGTACCTATTACCAGGAGAATGGCACTGTAAGCCTTACATTATTTTACTTTCCAATTACAGTTTATAAAATAAGTTTCATAATAGAGGAACTTCTTAATCTCAGCAATAATATATTTAATTTTGTTGAGATTATCATCAAAATGTAACTTTACCATGGTGAAAAAAAATTAAAATAAAGCAACGTTTTCTTAAAGAAAATAACAATAAAGTGAAATCAGAACAATGTGTCTTAATTTTTCCGTCATATACCACCTTTAGTCAAATAGGAAATATCAATTTTTCAGGAGGAAAACAAACTAATAGAACATTATTGAAAAATAAAACCATGGACAAGGCAAGTCTATTAGATTAATCTAGGAGACAGGGAGGGGTGTTAAGTTAATGTCCGGATTCTGTGGCTAGGTGATGTCTTGTTGTTGAAATAGTCCTAGCCCGGAATCTTTTTAGACTGAACCCCCATTGTCATAATTCTGGCTATGCCGATGAATGTGCCTGCCTCGTGTAGCAGTTCTCAGATATGATGAAGGGGAAAAAATATTCATCTAAATTACTTTCATGTTGCATTAAATTTGATGCAACAAAAATCAAGTGACCCAACATACTTTTCTGACAATTTTTAACACAATATTTCGTTTTTCCATATGTCACCACCCGTTTGGATAATATACATAAAATTAACCAAGCTATGTGGTATGGAGAGGATCTAATAAGAAGAAGGCAGAAGGGGGAGTTGTTTTATAAGTGTGTAAGAGACCTGTGAAGTAGAAGAGAAGTGTCCTTGAGGTGTAAGGAACTGCTGTATAGGGCGAACTTTGTACCCATTGTCACATATGCTGCAGATACATGGACAGTAAATGTAATAGATAGTAGGAAAGTGGAGGTCTTGAGAATGGGGTTTGTGAGGTGTATGTCAGTTGTCACAAGGAGAAACAGGATTAGGAAAAAGTGAGGTTAGAGGGAACACATGAGATAGTAAAGGAAGCGACTGAGATTTTATGGGCATGTAATGAGGATGAAATAGGAGAGAATGCCAAAGAGAATGATGGATATGTATGGATAAGACTGCAAGGGAGGCCAAGAAAGAAATGATAAGAGCATATTTAAAAAAAACTGTGCTAGTGAGAGAAGAACGGAACCGATTAAATGAGAAAGAATGGTAGAAAGATAGAAGAAGATGGAAGAATTTTACTAAACTGACCCGTGTCACAGGTTTGAAATTATTGATGATGGCATAGATCAGGAAGATGGAATTTTAGAGGGAATGAATTTACATTTGTATGGAGGGTAAAAGGGCTATAATTTAGGAAACCCCATCCTTAATACACATGACCAAGTGTCAAACCCGACCATCCCGTCACCGACAAACCAGACTCAATGAGCTTGGCATTCAACTCATAAAAAACAAAAACTTTAGTTACCATTATTTAATTTTGTAATCACTGACCTGAAGCACTATACAACACTGGATGAAATCGTCGAAAAAGATTGTTCCTCTGCCAAGACGGTCATATTTTCGAACGAGCAGTTGAACAATCCCATCGGAGAGCCTATAGCCAAATGCTGTCAGGGCCATTTTCAACTCCCCACAGTCAATATTACCAGAATTATCCCTGTCAAAGGAACGAAAACAATTCTGCCAATCTGTGACGTACTTCCATAATGATCCAAAGTCTTCGAAACTAATTTTTCCCATGGCTTGTTTGTCAAACATCCCTGAGAAAGAGATAAAACCAAAGTATAATTATCGTTATCATTATAAATACAATTATTAAGGATAAGAGCTAGGCATACACTAACATAGTTGACTGTTCTGGGAGACTGAATTTAATTCTAGAATATGTTTTGATATCCTGTTACACTGTTAAATGCTTGATGTTTGACAATAATTAGAATTAAAAGCAAAAATTTAATAATAAAAAAGAGTGGAGTTGATTAATAAATATATATTGATATAAATATAGAATAATTTACAGTTAAAATCATTGGTCCATAGAGATGTTGTCAATAGTAAAAAGAGGAAATACTCAAAACGTGATTAGAATGTTTAAGTTAGCCTACAAAGTTTAAAAAGTAACTAAAACATGTCATATTTAATAAAAGAGAAGATATTAGTTATTTGAAAAGTTTAAAAAAATTTGAAAAATAAATAAAGTAATATTGTCAATTATTTTGTCCATCGTGGCATTGTATACAGCTTATTTATTAAGATCTTTGAACATTTTTATGTCATCAACCCGGAAGTAAAAAAAATTAGGTGTAGCGTTATGAAATTAAAAACAATAAATCACATTTAAACATATAATGAGAATATAGGCTAATTTAGCTTGAAAAGTGGAGTGGTGTAACTCGTCCGAGTTACAAAACACAACTGATGAGTAAATTATGGTGTTTGGAGTGGAAGTGAATAATAAATGGTGTGTTAAAGGGGGGGTCGGGGGATAAGGGGCGGGAGGGGTTGTTTCGAGTTGGAAGTATTAAAGCAAATGTTGAACAAATTTAAATAAAACGTTAGAATCTGATGGAAGTTGTTTCTTGACATTATTATTTAATAGTTTATATTTCTGTCAAATATCCCAAATATCCAGTTCTGGCCCTTCCTGACCAGTTTTTATGATGCTATATATATATATATAACATCACAGTTCTGGCCCTTCCTGGCCAGTTTTTATGATGCTATATATATATAGATGTTGAGCTTCTATTAAGTGAGATTTTTTATGATTGTATTTGTAATCTCTTAAATGTATTAATTTACTCTATTCATCTTTATTATAACATTAGCGTATAACCCAAACGGGTAGTAAGATGCTGTGCTAAATAATAATAAGATTATAACATTTGTGTTTATAATTCTAATTATTGTCAAACATCAAGAAGTGCTTTTAGTGAGGTTTTTCAACCATTATTCAGAATGGCTTTTTACCCAGGGAACCTATCAAATGAGCAGGCTTCTATGACATCAAATAAGACCGCCTGCTGCCGCAACAAACATAAAAATTTTCACCAAAGATTAAATTCATCCCCCATAAGAAACTTCATTAAAACTAAAATAAATAACCTACCCAATCATCTCTTACTCTATGAATAGTACAGCAAGGCTTAAATGAACTTCAATTTTCCTCCACACAAATTCCTCAATCAGACAAAATAAGTCAATCATCAGATGGTAGCCCAACTACCATCATACAAAACCTTTGGCTATCATCTAGCCATGTTTGAAAGCCCCCTCATTACCAAAACTTACCACGCAAGAAATCTTGCAGCATATTTAAATTTAATTAATCTTAATTTAAGCCAAATCCTTATGTAAAATTATAATTTCTGTAAGTGCTACACCAAATTTAACAGTACCGTATTCAAATGACTATTAAAATACATATACCTATCATAAGACGAACAGTTTCTGGGTTAAATGGTGTCCAGGTCCCATTTGACAATGCTACTTGTAGCTCATCTGCTGATATGTAGCCACTGCGATCTTTATCAACACTGCAAACCAATCAAAGCTAAGTCGAAAAACTTAGAAAACTTAGACAATCGCTAAACTAATTTAAGTAGGCCTACATAGTTTTTTTTTCTATTCAGTGTTCATGTTTCTAATGATTTTTCAAAACATAGCTTATCACATGACACAAGTAGGCTATGAGCTAAGTAGGGCAAAGTATCTTATTTGTGTTTCACAGACAAGGGTTTTAGTCAATTATGATTTATTTTAAGTGATTAAAACTGAACAATGACAAATTATTAATGTTAAGTTATCTTGGAAATATATTCAATCACAATGCTAACATCTAGGCCTGCAGTAATAATTTTGTAATTATTTTTAGGATAGCCTATATGGGCACCTCAAACACTAGATAAGTTATGAACCATAGACAAAAAGAGAGAGATAAACAATATTTTAAAGGAAGAATTTGTTTTTACTAGGCCTACTCATATATTACAGGGTTAGAATAGTAAAATGTCATCAAGTTCTGTTATAAAATGGGAATAACCAAACATTTGGGTGCTTGTTAGGTTAAATGTGCATATGTTACATCTTACTACACCTCTGAAATACCCACATATCTACACTAATGGGGATAGGGATAAGGATTAGAGAATTTTGAAGAAGTATAGGGGGCCTCCCCACATTTGGGTGACAAAAGAATAGTAAGCCATTTAGAAAATATCAATGCTCAAACGCCAACCTCCTTGTCAATGGCAAACAAGACTAGACAAGATTGACACCTTTGTCTGGTTGCTCAATGATTCTGTGAAATACCTTTAATTTGCAAAAAATCTGAAAATATTGAAAAAAATTGAAAATATTACATTTTATTGACTGTGATTGATTAAACAAGTATTTCACCATCTTTGACATGGTGAAACATCTGTGACTTTATTACAAAGACATCTAACACATTTTGTCAGACAACCTGAATATGTGACTGATAAAATATAATTCATGTTTGATGATAGTAAACAAAATCAAATGGGTCAGTGTGTTGTGATTAAGGTTGGGAAAGTTTCACACATTTTTACACACTTTCTTTTAACTTTGCTTGGTTTATACATCACCCTAAATTAAAGCATAAGTAACCAGTAGTAAAATGATTGTGTAAGATGTTTCTAAGATTGTGTTTAAAAAATTCTAAGCAATAATTGTTAATTGTGACAGAGAACTGTACTATAATTTGTTCGAGTAGGCTACACAAAGTATTTGGTATTTAGGAAATGGTTAGTTTCTTAACAACAAAATATCCCTAAAAGAACGATGGCATGTCAATTAGAAAAAAGGGTAACCTACTACCTAAAGTCATGGGATAGGCCTATATACCCAGCTTTCAAACTTTTCTTAGCTTAATGTACACATTATTTTACTACAATGACTACAATGGCCCCATGGCTACTTTGGTGCTGACTGACAGCTCACAGCTGACTTCTGACAGTCAACATTTAGGTATACACCTAAATGTTGATTGTCAGAAGTGACAGCTGTTAAACACATGTTTTTTCAGATCATTTAATTCAAAACCGTCAGCTGTGAGCTGTCAGTCAGCACCAAAGAAGCCATGGGCCTACTGTACCTAACCTAACTTAACCCAACCTTTAATGTGTTAATTACAATTGTGAAAGAGTTAATATTGATCAAATAAACAACTTAATGTTGAAGTTAATGCAATGGATCACGGGTCAGCACACATCTTAGTCAATATTTAAGTTTCTATTTATCTTGTAATTTTAGTGAAATTTGTTTTGGTTGAGTTAGTTATTCAAACTTTATAAATCTTAATATTATTCAATGTATTTTTGGATAGTGTATGTAATAATAATTAAATATATAAATAGGCCTATATAAAGTAATGATATAACAAAGAAAAAGTGTAATATGCGCGAAATAATGTTATTTTGATTAAGCATCTAGGAGCTATAGGGTGACAATTCATAATTGGAAAATTGCAGCAAGTGAAACTATTACTTATTGTACTACAAATCGACAGCCCATATCATTCATAACAAATAATACATTTCTATCAATCTGTGATAACCAATTAACCTAAAAATATTCCATTAACAATGGGCATATAGCTTGTTCATAAACTTTAGTATTCAGATCATTTTGACATTTAATAGAATAACCCTGGAACAGGAGTGGCCCAGCTAAAGTAAAGCGGGAACCAGAATAAACATTAATTGCTTACCGTTGGAATACATCCCATAAAAATTCACGGCTTGCCATTGGTGATGAAAACTGCGCCATATTTTATTAGATCAGTTTAAGAGACAATTTATTTGAAATAATATAAGTACTTCAATTATAATTTAAACTTATTAAACTATCTCCTACAACGTGACCAATCAAAGTTAAGAAGATGACAGCAGCGGTCATAGATGGCCTTCATATGGGGCACAAATCTTCCTTTAGGATCATTGACAAAGTGGTAGTATGATAGGTGGTTGAACGGCTTACTATTTTATCCAGCTACACTAGCTCAGTCGAGAATAACATTTTATTATATTTTAAATTAACACTTGTGGCTGGGGTGGATTTAAGGGAGGGTGGCAGGGGCTAATGCTACAAAGCCGCTACAATATGGAGAGCTATAGGACTTGAGTCTTCTTTTAAAAAATCATTGACAAAGTACAGTGGCCTTACGACTTCTATGGTTTTTCTTGACAGCTAGCAGAAGCTATCAGTGATGCCAAACATTGTCTAAAAGTAACTTTTTCCACCATATTTGGAAATAATTATTATTTTCTAATTGCTTCTATTATTACCACTAAAAATATTATCAATCAATTTTAACAATACTTTCCCAAAGAACACAGTAGGCCTATAATTTCACTTTCCATAATCAAATTTAAGAAAAAAAAAGTCTAGTTATTTCATTCTAGTTTTTCTTTTAACTCTTGTGGTAGTGACAGGTTGAATAGAACGTGAAATTTTACATTTAATGGTATTATATTTAGTTATTAATATTTTTATAGCTGACCTCACATATCTTTAACATAAATAAATGGTTTGTGATAATAAAGAGGAAAAACATTCAAAATGTTTGTGAAATAATATAAAGTTTAAATTTTGTAAACTATTGCCGCCTAGCTGCCAACGGTCCTCTTTTTTTACGTCATCAACCGGAAGTTTTTACCCAGTGTCCAGTGTTAGTGATGGGTCTAACCATAGAAAACGCAATACTATAGAAGACGCTCTCTGTATTATAAATCTGAACCATAACATGACAAGTAACGCCGAGGTGACTAGTTCCCGAACTAACGAACATTGTGGCGGCATTTTCAAATAGCATGTAACTTTCTTTGATATTTAAATAAAACTTACAAAAAAAAAATCAACTCACAAGTGTTGAATAATTTTTTCAATCTCGGCAAAGTTTTCATGCTCCATTATTATAATTCCAATATTTTCTCACCATAATAATGTGTTAATACTGATTAAAGTCTCGAAACCTGTTTTAACTATCCATTACTATACAAATTTTTAGTGCCTATAGATTAGACAATAAAATTTAAGTAAATACTCCATCATTATCTGAAACTGAAGAAACACTCCCAAGGCTCTCAATAAGTGGTATTTATAATTAAAAATTGCCAAATTACCTATTACTATAAAAAAACATTACTCTCAGTTACCATGTTTGCGCATTTCAGAAAGACAAAAAATCTAGCAAAAATTTATATATAAAAAATGTACTTATTTATAAATAAATTTGAGGTAAGAGGATTTTTTTTAAAGTAAACAAACAAAGCATGATATATATTTTATTACAATAAAAAGTATATTTTCCCTTATACAAATCAATAGAC